>JAHWXV010454245.1:0-14510 GCA_024586415.1 Phrixothrix hirtus
TTTAGTAACTTGACATTTCTGTAGTAATGAGTTTCCATTTTGTTTCGTCGCAAAATTTTAATTAGAAGCGGAGATATATTAAAAACCCGTTTTTGGGGGTAAAATTTGAGGGTGGTTTTCATGTCTTAAAAGTGCTTTACAGCAGATAAAAAAAATACGTCTCTTTTATTTTTTGATGTTCTACAAGATATCAAAAAATCAATGACATCGGTGAGTTCAGGTTAGGGCCCTTTCCTTGTAAGATTAGTATTATTTATATACACTTATTTACTTAAATAGCTATTTCATAATACACTAACAGTAAACGTTTATATTTTATTTATATATAACACTGGTTAACAAGCCAAGGTTCTAATAAAAATTGAAAGTTATCCCATTTCCCATTTTTCAATGTGCCAATTGTAGTGCCAGGAGATTTTCCTTTGACCTACATCGTAGTATTGCCGTGACGTGGGGATGTGGAGTTGCCGTGACGTGGGGATGTGGAGTTACCGCTCCGAGCGGCTTCCCTTCTTACCGAAGGTGCGACTCTTTTCATCTTTTTTAGGCTTCGAAAATCTCTATGATCTCTGATAGATGTGTAAAGATTTTTGCGATCCCATTCGGGAAGTCTTTAGCGTCTTTCGTTGCCTTTAAGATGATACCTGGAGTAACTTCCCCCAGTCGAAGCTGTGGATGGTGTTTGCAGGAGTTTCCTGGTGGTCTGCATTGTCCCTTATGGCGTCAGCGTAGCTGTCACCTGGCCTTGCGAAAGTGGCACTTGGTTTTTTGGTTGGTGGCGTTCTTGTGGGTAGTTTGGGGAATTTTGAGCATCCTCTGAAGTTGGCAGTGTGACTGCCTCCACAATTTGCACAGGTTGCTGGTGTGTCCTTCGGATTTTCGCAGTTGTGCGACTGGTGGTCTGCTGCACTCTACGCAGGCGGGTGTTGCGTTGCAGTTCTTTTGTGTTCCTATGCATGTGGCACCTATGACATTGTATTGTGCGCAGCTTGCGGATGGGTGTTTCCACTCTGATTTCTAGTCCAAGCACAGTTTTGAGATTGAAAATCTCCTTGCCTTCAGCTGTTTTTGTAGCTCTACGTAGCAGAGCGGTAGTGGAGTTTTTTCTGCTCCCCGGTACATCCTCCGTACCGATAGGACCAGGAGTATCTGGGCGTCTTCTTGGACATCTTCAACGGAGATGGCTATAGGCACTCCCTTGAGTACTATTCTTAGAGGTTTGTTTTCTTGGAAGGAGTATGTATAAAAAGGGATGTTGCTCTTCTTTAGGTATTTGGTGATGCTCCTTGGCCGCCATGGTCTATTTTTCGGCTTGCCGTAGTGCAATTGGCGGAATATCTTTGTGCTATTCACTGCTTCCAGGGGTTGTAGCTTCCTCAAACGAGCGCCTCAAACCTGTTGGAGGTTGAGATTTTAGGGGCCGGGCCTGCCTCTTGGCTGCTTGGATTTGTTTTCTTCCGCTTGGCGGTTTTCTTTGGTTGTATGAAGCCTTCTTCATTTTCTTCCGAGGAGTACTCCATTTCTACGTCAAAGAATTTAATGGCTGCCTTTGCTGCCGCGTTTTGTTTTGCATATTCTCGGAGCATACTCTCCGCTTCATTTCCAGCAACTTCTAGGTGACTTTTTGCAATTTTTAATATTTTATTGGGAAGGTGGCGAATAACGTTTTCGGCGGGTTTTTCCGATCGGTTGGGGCCGATATCGTCCACCCATTCTAAGTAGGCGACAAGCGCGTCTCGTGTAGAGTCGTCCAGTATAGAACCTGATATGGGCATCTTGAGAGTATTAACACTTTTACACTTTTACATCACTAGCTGCGTTGATACTGTAACCGACCCACCTCTTTAAACAGAAGGGGCCTAAGCTACAATATTTAAGAATTTACTAGAGCTACCAAGGAACACAACTGCACTCGATGGCAGTTCAATGCAAACTCTCTGCCCATTCTGCCGCAATCCTGCAGCACTAAAAGTTATGGGAGATTTTAATCTGCTATTCATATAGAAAGGATAAAATTCAGAACAGTAAGGAAGAAATCTAAAGTAAAATTAGTCATAATAATGATGCAATAAATTGCAATGCCATGACTCATTTCTAAGCTTGAATTTAATTGGCAGATATGGGTTCCGCAATTAGTCATTTGTGATTGCATCATCTATCTTAATTATAAGGCACCTTCTGGATTGTTCCAGAACGTTCCATTGAGTTTTTACTGTATCTAATTTTGTTACAATACAATAATTATATAAAAAGTGTTATGCAGCATTTTCTATGATAGGTCGAAATATACATCATAAATCAAATAACAGAAACAAAATTGTATTAGATTAGTCGAGTTTTAAAAATTCTAGAGCATCTGAAGTCATGCAAACTGATAAACGTAAAATGTGTGGAAATTGCTTTTAATAGGTCGTATACACCTTACGCAAACACAATAAGTTAATGTTTAGCGCTAAAGCAAAAGATATTGAAAATAAAGTTCGTTATTGGCGCCAATATGTAGGGATTTTCAAAGTAAGGCATAACTTGAATTGCTCGTATGTTTTTATTTTTCGTACAATCTACAACGGGACGAAAAGTGTCTTGGGCCTTTGATGGTCGAGGGGAATGCCGTTTTTGATACTGAATCAGCTCATTTCTCCAGCAGCGACAGTGTAGCGTGGGGGGGTTCTACCGTTTTTGTTCGTAATTATAGAGCTAACAATTCAAGACGGCTTTGAAGTGAAAAATTAGGTAAAGGTCTCGGGCGCCACCCTATCTATTTGTCGAAACGGAAGATTGAATTACTGGGCTAAATGATAAGGACTTTAATTCCATCCGTAAATGTGAGGTTTATATTCGGAAATGCTTCAAAGGTGCTTGGTTTCTCGTACGCCACTAGAGAAGCCCTCCTAAAATCGTAGTGTTAGAATTACAATGCGAGAGCGTTCCTTAATTACTTAAGTCTATTATTTTCCTGTAAGAAAGTTATTGTTATAACGTATTACTAAAATTACGAAAGATTCTGAAATAATAAAAGCATCTGGTTTTGACTAAATGGTTATAATAAAACAATATAACTTATACATGCAACTAGAGCACATTTAGGTAAATAATTAATTACTAAATAACAAATTGATTTGAAACAAAAGAAAAACAGAAGGGATCCCCAAATTACTTTTTTAAAATTTACTTAAACTAATAACAAAATATTTACCCCTTAAATTAATGGTAGTCCAAAATAGTAATAATTAACTATACTAACTGGTTGTCTTTACTTTAAATTTAAAAGAGTTCATATAATTAAACAGCAAAAGGTCTAACTGAGACTTGACGGTAGTAATTCCCCAGCGAATGGTTATTACGTTACCAAAAAAATATTGGGGGTTGAGGGTCGGATTCCTCTTAGTAAACTTGTTCATTTTCCAAGTAGAAAAGACCTTAATAACAGAAAAATGGCCACTTACTTGTGAGTGCTTGAGATTCGTGACTTCAATAGCGTGATACGATCACTGCCTTAGTTTCCTATTACAATGCACCTGGAGTACTTTCCAAACGTCCGATGACCCCTTTGGCCTATCTGGACGAGGATTACGAAAATTTAACCCAAATCCTATTTGATTCGAAAAAATTGCCAATTAGCTTGATTCTATACGATTCAGACAGTCGGTAGTTGATACGGGCGACTAGTTCGTATTTTTCAGTTCGGAAACGGAAATGCTTAACGATGTCATACCTCGCTAATACGGTCGTACACTAGAGAGCTCTGGTCTCAATTAAAATTCATTCTGTATTCCTTTGCCTTAAAATTCCAGGGAAAGGGGCGGGTTTGGTGGTTGCCAGTTATTTATAGAAATAAACATGATTTTGTGAGAAGCTGAAGTTATAAATTGTTTTTACACTCGTAAATCAGGGATTTTCAAAAGTTCTTTATTATATACGAGGTTTTTAATAACCTGTAAAATCTTTATTTGTAAATTTTGAGCTCAAATGAATACGGGTATTTTACACATTTGATTATGTTCTTGATTCCTTTATATATAGGATGTTCCTAATTAAAAATAGATGTTGTAGGAATTTTAGACGCGCTTACAAATTTTAAAATATTAATACCACCTGCTTACCTAAAGGACGGGAGTTTTTAAGGTTGTCAGTTGTCATCGCACAAAGTTTTTGTTATCTCATTTCACAATATTTTGTCTTAACATTTTCACTAATCATCCAGTCATCTTATTTGTACAAGAAAATAATAGTGGACATACAGCATTTCCATTAAGGTATATTTTTTAACAAATTCCATTGTTTTGTGTATTAAAACATTTTTTTGTTTTTAAAGTAGGTTGATTATTTACAAAATTATCAGCAAATAAATTTCGTTCCTACTTTTAAATCTTACATTTGAAAGATTTTAAAAATATTGCAAAGCGCTACAAAAACCATGTATTACAAGGAAACATACATGGCTGCTTATTCGTTAACGAAAAATATTGCTTCAATCACGGATGTACGAGGTGAACTATCCTCGTACATAGTTCAATAAGTCAGTTAAAAATAAAGCAAGTAGTTATTATTTCGGCATAAAAACATTTTATTTTCCAACATAGTCCCCCTCCAATGCAATACACTTATGCCAACACTATTCTAGACGTTTAATGCCTTCAGTAAAATAAAAGTTATCTAAGTTTGGAAAATACGCATCTACTTCCGCGGTCGTTTTTTATTAACTCAAAGTTTCTTACCAGCAAGCCAAGTTTTCATGTTTGAGAAAAAGGAATTGTTAGAAGGGGCCAAGTTTGGTGAATAAGAAGTATTGTAAAACAAGATTAATGTATTTTTGCAGCTGCAATAGTTGCAGAGTGCGCTTGTGCATTATCATGGCGAAATAAAATTTTCTTGTTTGCCAAATATGACCGATTTTCTTTGATTTCCTTATTCAACTGGTCGAACAATGATGAATAATACTCTTCTGTTCTAGCTGTTTGAACGTAGTCAATGAAAGTTATTCCGTAAGTATCTCAAAAAACCGTTGCTATGGCCTTACCACTCGATGGTACCACTTTTGTCTTCTTCGGTACACTTGAACCACCTTCTACCCATTGTTTCAATTAATTTTTTGTTTCCGAAGTATAGTGGTGGATCAAAGGCTCATTAATAGTAATAAATTCAGTTTCATGCAGTACTTAGAACTCGTTGGACGATTATGTTTTTGATCCACAGTTAAAAAACGCGGCACCCATCTTGCAGAAAGTTCTTTCACATCCAAATCGTCATGTAAAATAGAAACTACTGTACTAAACGATAAGTTTAAAACCTTCACAATCTCACGCACATTACGGGATGATCTGCCAACAAATATCATACATTTTGGTTATAATTTTCGGTGTATAGGCATCTTTTGGGCTGCCAGACCGTTCAGCAACGCTAATGCTAGGATGTCCACAACAAACATCATTAGAGCACTTGTGAATCATTTTAATTAATGGAGCATGTCATAATGTTGTTTTATTTCTGATATTGTTTTTCCACGCAGCAAATAAAGTTTAATGAGAACGCAAAAACCACTTTTTCCATTATAACGAAACCAATACAACTTGTTTATTCTAAATGACTGACAAACACAGACTAATTGGTAGTTTTTCCTAAAAATTGGTATAGTGCCATCTGGAGTAATGTATTTGAATAAAATAATACTGATTTTATTCTGGTGGTGCTACCTTCTATATTTTTATCTTAGTTATTGAACTAACCTGCAGGTATGCTAATAGAGAAATACGTAATGCAAGCAATTAAAAAGAAATGATGTTTTAAAGCTTAATTGCAAGAATGCTCAAAGAAGAGATTAATTGCTGTACGTAGTAAGTGTCACGATTAGGACTAATCACCTTTTAGCCTAATAAGTTAATGGACAGTAATATAATTTTTGAGCTTTCAAGCAAACAAATTGTTAACGAAGTATCTCACCAAATGTGCTTTAGAAATAAGACATCGAAAGATTTTAAACTTTTGTAAGAGAGAATAAAGCAAAACTCTTGAATGTCCGAAAAATCAATGGACATGGATTAATGAAAGGGCTGTAAATCGGGCGGTTTCTCTCCAGACGGTTTAAAAATAGGGCGATTTTTCAGGAATTATTTTAAAAAAGTTATATGAATTCGAAACGTAGATCTAGTTATTTGTATTTGAAGGGCATCCAAATTATTAGGTAAAAATATCAATTCTATAAAAGGTTACAGCAGCACAACGGAAACACTAAAGGATGCTTTTCTCCATCTTTGTCATAAGATCAACTGTCCAGATTTTATAGAAGTGTGACCATTGTCCATACTAGAATAACCGAGAAATATTAAGAAATAATAAAATCGCTGCATTCTACAAAAGTATAAATATTTTCCAAAAGAATTCTTAGTTCTAAGTAGTAAAAGCAAATTTATTTTGAGCAAGAATGACAGTTCCACTTAATATGAGGGCTATCCAGAAAGTAGATTACGTTTTCATCTATAGCCGCTTTGAGCGTGCGCAGAGCGCCAATCTTGACGTATACGCGTTCCATGGTTCAGTCAGCATCCAGCCGTGTTAGCGCGAAGTTTGTGTCGTTGCCCTTTATTTCACAGTAACAGTTTAAAATGTGTGCCGTAATAGGAAATCCCGCGAGTTATGGCGTGCCATCTGCAATAAGGTTTTTGTTGGCGAAAAAATGTAAACCTTCTGAAATTTATCGACAACTACGTGAGGTGTACAGGAACAACGTTATCACTGAAGGTGGAGTGCGTCAATGGTGCATTAGGATTAAAAATGGCCGAACTAATGTTCACGACGAAGAGCGAAGTGGACGACCAAGTATTGTGACTGATGAAATTGTAGCAAAAGTCGATGAAAAGGTTAGGGAAAACCGCCGATTCTCAATAACAGACCTTTCACTCAGTTTTTCACAAATCTCACGCAGTTTGTTACATGAAATTGTTTCTCAGAAACTGGGATACCACAAATTTTGTGCAAGATAGGTCCCAAAACTCATAACAGAAAATCGCAAGAATCGGCGTATAGCAGCATGATTAATATTTCCGGACTCTTACAACAAAGATGGAGACTCATTACGGGATCGAATCGTAATCGGAGAAGAGATATGGGTCAAACATGTGAACTGCGAGACCAAATTGCAGTCTATGGAATGGGGGCACACAAATTCTCCAAGAAAGCCCAGAAAATGCATGCAAACCTTGTCTGCAAGGAAAATTATGGCAACCGTTTTTTGGGATAGGAAAGGCGTGCTTCATATTGATTTCCTTGAACGTGAAACAACAATAAACTCTGAGAGGTATTGTCAAACTTTGCAAACTTTAGGAAGAGCGATTCAGAACAAGCGTAGAGGAAAGTTGAGTTCAAAAACTTTGTTTTTTCACGATAACGCCCGACTACACACGGAAAATCGCACCCGACAAGTCCTTGAAGATTTTCAGTGGGATGTTCTTCCTCATCCACCATACAGCCCGGACCTTGCACTCAGCGACTTCTAGCTCTTCCCAAAGATGAAGTCGTGGCTCGCAGCGCAGTGCTTTGATGACGATGAGGAACTGAGGGAAGGCGTCACTAATTGGTTGAAGTCTCAGGCGGTAGAATGTTATGACAATGGAATGTCAAGGCTTGTTTATCGCTATGATAAGTGCTTAAATTTGTATGGTGACTATGTTGGAAAGTAGTATTTCGGTGCCGCTTTCAAATGTATGTAATACATTTTTTTTCTTGTGATGAGTTTTTTTTACAACAAAACGTAATCGACTTTCTGGATAGCCCTCGTATATTTGAGGAATGTTGGATAAATTGGTGGACTCGTACTCGCGATGTTGTGTAAACCATTTTTTAAAAATTATATTTTGAAAAGGTGCCTTTAAAATCTCGCTTAGTGATCATAAATATATAAAATGTGAAAAATCGTACCATAGGGAATCTCGAGCAGGTTATCAAAGCAGCTTCAATGAATTGTCATGCGCAAGGCAATTCTTTCTTACTAACTTATGACCGCTTCGAATTTCACTTCCCCATGATTTAACTTTAAGGTCTATAACATTACCAATTTTGAAATGTGGCTAAATCCCTTTAGGATTGTTTGGATGATATGAAACTGTAAAGAAACTCGAAAAACAAAAGTTGATTCTTTGAACTCGCTGCACTAGGGAGACACCACAGTATGAAATGTTAGTTACAAAGCTGAAAAGTAGTAATAAATGTGAGAATTACGTATTTAGGAGTACTGGGGTTAATTTTATTGAAGATCACATTACAAAGGAATGTTATTTGAAAAACTATTAAAACAGTCCATTAATTAATTAGCTAAAAAATGCTTTCAAGCAAAAAAGTTTGAATATATTCTTTTATATAAGTACCTAAAGATGCAAAATTTATGAACTGTACCTGCAATAAAAAAATTTCTCAGCGGTTGTTCATCAAAAAGGGAAATTAGGAGTTTCCAAAAAAGAAGCCAATGATTACTCATTTAAAAGAATATATTCAGAATTCCATATAAATTAAATAAAGCTAACTGAAAGTTTGTAGAGACCTGCAGCTGAGTGGTAAATAGCGATGAATTAGGTTTCTCCGAAAACCGTACATATACTGTGTGTCGGAGAAATAAAGAAACTGTCAGTGTAGTCGAACTACAAGCTTGCTTTGTAATACGTTTCAGAAACTTGAACGACGTAATTTCTACTCCTCATACATTCATAAAAATATTAAAAGAACAGATTTTTTTGTCGAAATAAAATTTAAAAACCGTTAATTATTTTGTATGAGTTTCGATCCATATTCTCAAAATTGGGTAATTGGTGTAAGGAAAAACTAAAAAATGTTTCTCGAAATCTTTCCAATTTGGGAAGATTTCGAAAAACATTTTTTATTTTTCCTTCCGTTAATTATTGTTTGAGAACTACTAACGTAATAATTTCCAAGTAAATTAGTAAAATTTATCAAAGATCTTATTATTAAAACATTTCCAACATGTTGCATATTTGTAGAATGTGCTTCCAAAATTTTTTGTTGTTAGTACTTATAATTAAATCAGATTTAGACCTGTTAGAACTAAGAAGTAACAATTTTAAATTCGGGAAGCATTTAAAAATGATATGTATGGTGTTTTACAAATCTAATAGGCAAAATACTACAGGTTATGTGACAATATTTATAACTAATTTATTTTTGCATTGCATGAATACCGTTCTACAATGCTAATAAAAACTCTTTCGAATTGTGTTATATCTTTAATGTGGGAATAGACACAATTAGGTTAAATTGTGGTAGGTCAAGCATTGACAAAGGAAGCGATTACGTTCTGTGTTTATAGGCGTATTCATTTGAGATTAAGCAGTCGTTAATCTCTTTTATAATAGTTTGACAGCGATTCACAAAATGTAAATAATCTCTTTTTTTAAAGGTCTTGTAGCGTTTAAGAATGGTATAAATGAGCGCTTCTTCAGCCGAAAGTTATTACATATAATGATAGTATTTCCAAATAAACATTAGAATGGTACGATTTCGTATCTTCAACTATTGAATTCAAATCTTTAGGATAAAAAAGTAACCTCATTACTGACATAAAAAGCTGAAATATCGTTTAGGATTAAATATTTTCGCGGTAGGTTTAAAATCGTTAGCAATATACTAAATGAAGTAAAATTAATACTAAAGTATAAAACTTCAGATGGTTAACACATGCTTTAACAAATTCCTAATTCTGCATTAGCACTGCTTTTAAAATATACCAAAGTACCATTCTCCTCAATTTTCATTTAATAAAAGTAGAACATGAACTTATGTTACAGGGTGTCCCAAAAATTATGGTCCAAATCAAAACCAAACGATATATGAGATCATTTGCAGCAAAAATGCGTCTATAAGTTGTCAGTGGATTCCTTTTTGGTCCGAAACTCGTTGGCATATTTATAATGTTTTTTTGAAAAATACAATCCACCTTTGGTCGTGTCAAAAAGTAAAAATGAGTTTTTTTAAAGTTTCCTTTCCTGAATATGTATTCCTGGATAATGTCTGAATTCAGTTAAATAATTTTCAATACGGAGTTATTTTGCTTCTAGAAATTATTTTCGTATTTTACTTGTTTAAATAACTTATAAAATTAACTTTCATTTTCTAACAAAAATACTCTAAAAAATTATTAGACTAATTACTGATAATTCTTACAATTCATGGCGCTTTCAAGAAAAATACATTCATTGCACTATATTATAGAATTAATGAACGACAGGTCATTTTATGAAAGTAGATTATAAATCAAAAGGACAAAAATGGCGCATTTTTTATTTATTTAATGACATCATAATAATATTCAAAATTTTGTAAAAAAATTTCTTTTAGGAAATTTCACCACCCTCACGGCACGTCAAGGGTTAGGTTTTTACGTATATCTGATTACCAATATTTGTTCATTGATGCTTATCTTTCGTAAATTATTTCTTTAAATTGTCCCCATAGAAAATATTCTAAGTTATGGTAGGGGGAGCAAAGCAGTAATAATACAGGTCCTCTTTTATTTAGAAATTATCTTACTTCATAGCTGTATTGCGGAAAAGTTCCGTTGTGTCGCAGCCCTATTCTCATTCCTGTCAACAATGGAATATCTTGCAGTAATGCTCCTAGATTATTCCGAGTAGAATTGAAGTACGCATCCACACCAATTTTGCTGACATCTAATAAATAACTATTAATTGACGCCATTTTATATCAACCCATAGATGTATCCTGAATTGATAGTAGAAATGTGGTCGTTTCTAATTGTGTATGGGTTTTCAATAGATAAGAAAACGAAATTTTCAATATTATGTATCCCTATTTTCCTAAAATGTGACCTGTCAGACTATAATATTCTGACGACAAAATCAGCATCTTCTATTCTATTCTATTGTTCAATAGAATTCTACCTTGCTAGGGTAGTGTTGTAGCTGAAAAGTGACTGAATTCGTTGTATATGATCATTGCGCAATGTTTTATGCACAGTTGGTCTCGACACATTAATTCACCTTGTTATGCAATTTATCTATCTATCTATCTTTTGCATGATATGAAATACCGAGGTGTTTCCCTCTTGCTTCCGTCGAAATTGATCTGTGATTTGGGTTTTTTTCTGTGGCTGCAATTGCAGTTTCCCTCGAAGGGAATTTTCAGTTTTGGTTTATGGTTCTTATTATTCGCCGAAAATTGATAAAATTTCCAGCAGGCGGATTATTAGTTGACATATTCCCTCGTTTAGGTTTACAGCACCTTTTAGTGTTTCTAATAGTACAGTGCCTGCGCTTACTAGTTGTTCCAGGCTGAACGCATACTTTTGATTTTTTGTTGTTTTCTGCGCATTTGTGGTGCTTTCGGCCTTTTGTGTTTGGCTAGTCACCTGGGCTTATGAGATGTTTTCTCTGACTGCAGAGAGTTTTGCTTCCTGGCGTTCCAGCTTTGGTTTGTAGTAACGAAGATACCCTTTATAGTTAGCTGTATAGTCGCCTCCACAGCTTGCGCATCTGGGAGGTGACTGTCTGTCTTTTCCACATGTTGCGGTTTGATGGTTACTACCGCATTTCACGCACCGTGGTATTGAGAGGCAGCATCTCTGCGTGATAGTGAAAATAGTTTGGCTAACCTATATATACGTTTCCCGACCTCGTTTCGAGAAAGTTTCACGTAGTTTAAAGGAATGGGAATTTTTTTCTGCCTTTTCTCATCCTGCGAGCTGAGAGGACTGGGAAGTTTAAACTTCTGGGTTCCTCTTCAATGCTATCTGGAATTTCTTCAGGAAGGCCTCTTAGTACCACTCTGAGAGGCTCGTCTTGCTGCAGCAAGAACGTGTGGTACGGCAGTTCCCGTTCATCAAGAATCTTGGTGATACCTCTGTAGGTGGTTTCGTCTGCTGCCTGAATATTAATACACAGGGCCGTGTTTTTTTGCTGCGATGATTTGCAGTTCTTTTCCTCGTAGCTCCTGAGCCAGTTTGGCCCAGTTGTCCTTGCTGCGTAATATTATTGGTGGCGGCCGTTTTGGTGGTCGCCTCATGAGTATTTGTTGTCTTGCCTCTTCGGTTTCGGCCTCGGTTTCGGACAGTGCCTGGAATTTATTTTGAAGTTGGATCTGTTGGGCAGGCCCTGCATCCCCCTTATTGTCTGACGGTGTCTTTCTTTTCTTCGACTTCTTTACCTTAGTGAAGCCCTCTTCGTCAGGTATGCCATTTACCTCCATGTCGGTATCAGAGTCAGTGTAGGTTAACGTGGCTTTTATTAGTTTGTCTGCGTCACTTTTTGCTATTTGGGTGCACGCACTTGTAGACACACTTTCTGTTGATATGTTTATGTTGTCACTCGCGTTCGTGTTTGACGCGGCTGGTTTCTGTGGCATGATTGTGCACTTGTTTTGTTATGCTTTGCTCGCGGTTTCCCTCATGTATGTAGGT
The DNA here is from genome assembly GCA_024586415.1 of Phrixothrix hirtus. Classification (NCBI taxonomy): domain Eukaryota; kingdom Metazoa; phylum Arthropoda; class Insecta; order Coleoptera; family Phengodidae; genus Phrixothrix; species Phrixothrix hirtus. Next base: position 12,419 of record JAHWXV010454245.1, read on the forward strand.
TTTTTAACTGCGTTGGCAGTTTGTGCTTTAATTTGAGCGTTGTTTCATTTGTGGCTTCTATAATTCCTCTATTGTAGCTCATGGAGGAATTTTTAAATATGTTGGTTGTAGCGATTATGCTTTCTGGGAAGATTTTTGTAATTTCTTCCGCCTCGCGCTGATTTCTGAGCCGTACAGCGGCCAATGCCTAGTTTAGAACTTGTTTGATTCTGTTGTACATTTTTATTTAATTAACACTTACATTTATTTGTAACTCGTTTAGGTTACACCGTTACATTTGTAAAAGAGGCCTAAGGTTTTATGAGCGTTTTATGAGCAGCTAACACACACGTCTGGATACTGTGAATGCTAGTGCGCCACTCTTTTTTATGCAATTTATGCTAATTCTTACGGACATTACACGCCCTCATCATTGTTAATACGAAAAACTGACTTTTAAGAATGTGTCCTAGCATCCGGCATATTTTCTGCTTTCCACACATTGTGAACTCTTATGGAAACTCTGTGGTTAAAAAAATGAGTTCACTCGTTGTGACATTAATTAATAAATGCATATTAAACTAAGTTTTCAATTACCACTATAAGTAAATAAATGTAGATATAGTTGTTGTTTTGGGAGATTGTAACATAAACCCATTGTTGGCGTCACGTATTTACTCAAAACATTATCCGGATAGAAAATATCCAAGAAAGGAAATTTGTGAAAAACTGTTGCAGGGTTTTTTGCTACTGGATGTGGCCAGTTTAGTAAAAGGCGAAGAGAGAATACTGTTACCACGAAGGAAAGCGAATTTATTGAAATCCTTACGTTATTTCGTGAGAAATTAGCAGTATTGCAAATATTAGTTCGTCTGTAACCAGAATTTTGCACAAATACAAGTATTTTTCGTACAAAATCCAACTTCATTAAAAATTCCTCGCGATTTCGCCCGTAGAACCAAGTTTTGTCAATTAATCAAGACGAGAATGTTTCTCGCTCCATTCTATTCACAGACAGGGCAACTTTTCATAAAAATACTTTTGTCAAAAGCTAACTTTCATTATTATAACATCGACAACCTGCAAAATCTTCGAACGACTCAATTACAATTTCGATGGTCGTTGGTCGTCTGCGAAGGAATCTTAGGTGATCACGTGTTGGGGCCAGAATTCTTCAACAGGTCTCTGAGTGGTCGTTCATACGTGGATTTTTTACAGCATGCATTTATGAGCTATTTGGGAAATATTCCACATGTGTATACAATAAGAAGGAGCCCCTCCAGATAATGTTCTAGAAGCTCAACACTTTTTAAACGCGGAGTTTTCAAATAGATGGATTGGACGAAATGGCCTAACTCATTGGCCAGCTAGCTCTCCAGGTCATCAAAATGTGATTTTTTTGCGGAGATTTATAAAATTCAAAGAGACATTATACCACACCCTCTTAAAAGTGTAGACCAAGAATTTAGAAAACGTATCGAACAAAATGGTTGACATTTTGAACAATTGTTTTAATACTAGTCAAAATGTAGGTTAAGGTGTGTTTTTGCATTGTATTATTGTCAATATTATTAATAATAATTGTATGTGTTATTTATGTTTCAGTGTCGACAAATTGATGAGAAAATGAAGACTATCTCGAATACCTCTTAAACGATCAAAATTGGATCCAAATGTAGGTAAGTAAAATTAAAAAATCTGGTGTGACACAACACACGACATTCTCTTACACATGTTAAATTTAATTTGAATTTATTGATGTTAGTGACTTTCCTATACACCTAAATTGTAACATTTACAATTATCTTAAAAGCATAAATAATTCATCCATTCATAATTTCCTTTATACATGTACTAAGATCTTTATAATTAAATTTTGAGCTCATTTAAAGCAAAAATAATTTATAGATTTAAATAAAAAGTAATTAAGTATATAAATAACGCACACAAATCATTAAAACATGAATTTATTTTTATTTTGAGGACGAGAAATGGAACGGTCGCCCATCAAAGTTACTCGCCAGACAAAACGTTGCTTAACTCTAGAGATTTTTCTCAATAACTCACTTCAACAAATTTTCTCAGAGAAACCAATTAGTTCATGTCATATAGC
>JAHWXV010454262.1:0-16632 GCA_024586415.1 Phrixothrix hirtus
AACCTTGGTTTATATATGTACATTATTATTTGTATAAAATATTTAAAATAGAATATGCTTCAAAATTATATATTTGTCTTTAATTTATATCACCTATTTTTCATGTCTTCTATGAAAAATGTATAAGGGTACCCGCGTACCCCGGGTAGTAACTAGAAGGATATTCAAGTTTAAACTAATTTAAATATACCGTACTTTGAGTAAATCTGAAAGCCTTGTATACCAATCTACTCAAAATTATTCAAGCTTTGGGGATTTGAATGGGTAGTACCATTCTCTTCTTAGAAATACAGTATTTTTAATACAATATGGAAAATGAGCACCCGGGTACCCGGGTAGTAACATAAGGATCAAATAAGACAACACATAAGACAACATGACGGTGCTCCGCCGCACTATGGTAGAAATATTGTTGAGTATTTAACTTTCACTTTTCCTGGACGTTGGATCGGACGAAGTGGTCCAGCTTCTTGGCCACCCCGCTCATCCAATTTACCTCCTTTGGATTACTACATATGGGGACACATGAAGGCTTTGGTGTATGTGGAGAAATCACGTACTTGGGATGCTTCATAAAATTATCGAAGTTGCTGCTGACATAAGAAACGACCTTCGTATTATTCGGAGAGGCGTCAATCACACTTATGAACAGGCTAGACTGTATTTGCAGTATGCATGTAGAAATTTTGAAAAATTATTGTGAACAATCTTTATTTATTTGTTAAATAAGGGATATTTTTCGACAATGTTTTGATTCTTACTCCTTTAACACTATTAAAATTAAAAATGCCATATTTCGATAAGGAAGCATTTGCAGACCATGTTCATATAGACATTTTCACCTCAAATTTACCTGAACAACACGCCGTGAAAATGTTTACTTTACCTCGCGGGGCACCCTGTATAGCAATAAAGCAAGCAAGTTTAGTGCTTTCTATAAAATTCTATAATAGCTGGTAATTTCACCTTACAAACATTTATATAGGCTCGCATTTTATAAAATGAAATAAATTTGTTGGTTTTTCCATTAACTGGCAATAGCTACTCCTAACAATAAAGTTTATTAATTGTAAAATTCACACATATTTTTCTATTTATTCTGAAATAACAATCAATTATAAAAGATTTATTAAGGACAATTGCAACCATATAAATGAGAATACGAATTGCCTTATGTGATGATGCATTTCGTTCATCTCCTAGACGACGACTTTTAAAAATGAACAAATATTTTTATGTTAAAATGATATTAAAGTAGTGTATATTTGTATTTACTTACACACATACTCACACACGTACTCACGCATATACTCAAGCACGCACGCGCATAATCACTTACGTAAGCATACACTTAGGTATCCAATATTCAGATTTTACATTTGTTACTTTAGGATCAGGAAGTCAATAAAAGTCAAATTGCTTATTGAAGTTTTGGGACTAGATTTGCCCTTCATAGGAGAATATACAACTGGAGTTAGCTAAATAACTGGGATACTTTTTTGATAAATAAATGTTGTAAATGTCAAAGCGACATATAAGTAAATAATCAGAAAAATATAGCAATCGTGTTTATTGACTTGTATTACGCCTTCATTTTTACGCAATTTATTATTTAAGATGTTATCCAATTTACTTAGTTAACTTCCTTTATATACTTTGTTGAAGGTAATCCAGTTCCGCAGCGTCAGTAAGCAGATGAATTTTTTAGTAATTTCGTGCTGCTAAGGTAATATAACGTGTGTCCCAGAAGCCTTGGAATCAACTCTTGCCATGACTTCGACAAGACAAGTCTTTTTCATTTCATACACATATTAAAAAGTATAATAAAAGGCAAATAACCAAAAAATGTAATTTTTATTAGTTGTCACTGTTTATTACATATTACTATGACAACAAATATCTCTTATTCTTTTAGGTTTAGTAAATAAGAAATACAAATTTGGTAATAATTTGTAATAATCAGTGACAACTAATAAAAATTACTTTTGGTTATTTGGCTTTTGTTATAATTTAATGTTTGTGAAATAAGAAAAGATGTCCTTGTCAAAGTCATGGCATAAGTTCATACCAAAGCTTCTGGGACACACGTTACATAATCGCCGAATTCTGGATATTTTGAGTAAACTAAACATAATATAAACATCACACATTAATATAATGAGATATTTTAAACATTTAAATAAGATAAACTTTTAAAGAAATTATCAGGAGCTTTTGCCTATAGCGGGTGATATATTCCTTTTTAATAAATTGCTTGAGCATTCGCTTATATTTATGGGAAGTCAAAACAAGTTTTCATTGGAATAAATCAACCCCTGTAGATAGAGACGCATTTAGATAACAGCATTTACATATTACAATACGTTTCTAAGAAAGGAGATGGCTGTAAATCTTGTCAACCATGTAACAACAAACACTAAGATGGCTATATCGTCAAATACAATTGTGAAAGTGCTTTATGTAGCTTAAATTGGTAGAAAACCATTTATACGGTTTATAATCCTATCTAATAGTATTTGCGTACTGTATAGCTTGGTTTTTGACTTTATTCATAACAATGTTTAGTACAGTTTAGTATAAAGTTGTTATGTCAACATATATTATTGTTTTAGTAAAGTCTTGACGTTTAAATTTGGATATTAGTTTATGTCAATTGCATAACAGTAACTAATAGGTTTTTTAAGATAGATTGAAAGTACTAAATAATTATGTGTCCATTACTGCGAATATACTTTAGTGAGCAGATGAAGAACAATATTATAATATTTTTTAAATTTGCAAGTTTATGAAAATTGTTAATATAAGGTCATCACAGTATAATAAATAATTGATTAATGTAAGATTGTAAGATTGCTCACCATTCCTACTGCAACAGCTTTACTAATATGAAAAGTGAGGTTCACGCACAAGTTCCAATATCGTCAACGAAAAGCAAAAAAATATAGAAAAAACAAAACAATTTAATAAAATACTCGCAAAGCCATTAAGTAGGCCGTTTTGTAATTATTACATAATGACTGTTAGAAGTGGGGAGTTTAATTCAGAATAAACATGGTGTGACCACATATTATAACTCAAAGCTGTTTTAATTTAATTTGCGTGTGCATTTGAATACTTAATTTGGCTATTATCAAAACCCAAAACCAATATAATGACCTACACTTCGACATACAAGGTTTTACAAAGCTGTATTTGAATTAATCTTATCGATAAAGTCAAGGAAAACTTTAAGCAATCTATAAGTAAGGGCAGCTTTTTATTTTATAAACAAAAGCATGATATTTGGATAATTACATATCAGCTCTGTTTCTAGGTTAAACAAAAATAATTTGAAAACAACTTTATTATAACATTATTTAACAAAACCTTCAAGTAGAAAACTGTTTCCTCGTTTTTGTCCTTGCCAGTATTCGAATAATTCAGATGTCTTTAACTATTTACAATACTTTACGGTTACGTAACTATAATTCCTTCTGAACGTGTTAACAAATTATAGATTTTTTTATAAATATTTTATACTCCTTGTCATTTATCCCACTACTAACTGTTAATAATTTTATAGTTTTCCTTCATTCCGACATTGAATTATTAAAAATGAATGCAATTTGCGCATTTATCAAGGATCTTCTAGCACGTGACATAGCTGAATAGTAGATATGAAAATATGTACAGAGTAATTCCTCTTTACGCTATCGATTTATTTTTGTACATTTACCGTCTATGTTGATTGTCACGTTCTGATATAGTTCCCGAACTGTTATAATTGTCATAGTAACACCACGATAACATGCACGTTATGATTAATAACGGTACTAGTGCTGCTATGAAAGGGAGTACAGGTTTGATATCAAATTCATGTACCTAGTTGATAGTTGTTGTTAGCGCAAAATAGTGTACGACGCACGATCGTTAAATACCTTTGTACAACAGGTCTCGAAAATTGATAAAACTCGATCCTTCAGATCTCGTTTTTCTAACTTTTTCTCGGCCTGTTGTAAGGCACTTACAAATCTTTTATCATAATATACTACTGTGTACGTCTTAATACGCAATATGTGTGAAATGATGGCAACTGTGTTAAAACTTATTATTAGTTTACACGTAAAATTACATGAGCACTCGTTTGAACATATTTATTAAAAAGTCTCAGTTGAATGTCGACGAAGATGGTCATTTAGTGTCTTGGAAGCGCTTTTATTATTACATCTGGTTTATGTCAAAGCTTTACATATTAATAGTAATCTTTGGTGCAAATTTAGTAAACTATTGAAAGGTGTAGTTTTCTTTTCTATGTAATGAAAGTTTAAGTAATTGAATCTCACTTTGAAGGACACTGTTGTTTTGTATTTTAAATTCAATAACAATTAGGTATTACTTACATATTGTAATGAAACTAGTTAATTGTTTAAAAACCTTTATTTATATTAACTAAATTCTAGCTGCTTATTTACACATATTCACTTAAGTACTTACTTGGCGGTACACTAATAGTAAACTTTCTTATTTATAACAGCTTTTAACAACGGAAGGTTCTGAGTAAAACTAAAACCTAAGGGAATGTAAACTGCAATTTATATGAAATCAGAATTCTAGAAAAGCTCAAGATTAATAAAGAATAGAATTAGTCATAGTTATGATGTACTAAGTTTCAATCCCATGAGCAATTGCTGTTACTTGCAATTTATTCATTTAAATATTAGTTACACTAATGAGACATTTATGATTACATCATCTGTCTTAGTTACAATTATGGGATCTACTTAAGTCTGTCCCGTAACAGCACTCTCGCACTTTGCTCGTGAAACAATCCTATCGTTAGTTACGAACGCCGAAATCTGCATTGCAATCCATTTCTTAAAAATGGGACAGCTTACAGAGTTCATTGTTGGTGAAATTCCTCGAGGATAACAATTATACACAAGAATATTGATGCTAGTGTCTCAAAACACTACCTCTAACATATTGCCTATCACGCGCCAGTTAAGCCATTCTAGCCAGCACCCGAACATAGGTGTGGCTAATTTTCTACCAGCACCGGCACACATTTATCTCCTTAAGTCCCATAGAGCATTGCATAAGTCTTCACAACGCGGCCTCTGATAGCACTAAGCTTGAGATAGCAAATTCTTCGTGTTCCTTGGCTATGGGACTGTAGTGGGTGACAGCACTTCCAATTTTCAACCCTTGCTGCTACCATACCTCCTTTTAAACTCTTCTACCATTACATGGGGTATTCGGACATCTCTAGCAACACAAGTTATGGTACGTCGAACAGATTGCACGAATTTCTCAGCGGTAACCCCAAATCGAGCTATGTCGGGTCCCGATTAAATAGGTTGACATAAATTCGATAAATGCCTGTTCGTCGTTCTTGACTCCTTCAACATGGTTCGTCCATTACTGGCATTCTTGATATTTCAATTCTGCATTTCTGCTGGGGACTAACTGATTCATGTGAACCGCTTCTGGATTTTTTTCTGGACACTTTCATTGTGCGTAGATTACATCGTTGAGACTTTTATCACTTTATGCAGGCCTTCCCAAGGTTTTTGCAGTATGAGGGATACACATCGTAGTTTCTGAAGCTGATGCAACAAAATCAGATTATCGGGTTGAAATCCTTCCGCTTTAGAACTGATATCAGAGTGGAACCCTGTGAAGCCTGTCATAAATGGTATTAAATTTCTCTCGTCGACTTTCGGCATATGTATTTCCAACAAGCTGATCCTGTCCATGATTGATATCACACTAACAACGCGGACGTCTAATTTTGCCCCCAAACAATCCTATAGCTGAGGTCTCTCACATCATGTCATTTATAGCTGATCAAAGCCACCAAGAACAGATGTAAGTCTAGTCCTAATGTCTTTGATGGCCTGAGAAGCCTTTTGACAAATACTTTCCCATTGTGCAATTCATATGTTCCACCATTCCATCTAACTGTGGATAAAGAGCAATTGTTGTGATCTTATGTATTTTTAACTGCTAGCAGAGACTTTGAAATAAAATGACGCAAAATTTCTTCCTTGGTCTGAATGCAATTCCAACGAGATTCCAAAACGGCTAAACAGTCTTTTTACCAGTGTCTCAGCCAATATTACTGCGTCTTGATTTGGTAAAGCGTATGCTTCGGTTAATTTACTAAAATACTCAATTCTGTTTATGGAAATGGGCCAGCTTTATCAATTGGTACTCTGTCAAATTGACTACCCGCATTATATTTCCCCATTGATGCTTTTCGCCTCCCACAAAGGACCGTTCCCAGAAGCGGATATCACACATTTTAGGCACCACACGTTAGCATCGTCCCTGCAGTTTATCCAACAAAATCTGGTAAAGCATAGACAACCGTACCTATTATTTTCAACCAACTATGTTCAAATTATTAGAGGATCATTTTGTATACTATTTCAAGGTAAAAATTTCTTTTCTCATTTAAGACACTTTGGTATTTGTTTGCTCCGTTTGCGTACATAACGGTTTAAGATCTAGGAACATATATGTTGTGGTGGCAGGAATGTTGTGTTATGAATGTTATTTTAGTTGGAGGTTAAGGTGGGATTTAATTTTGGGTCTGTATGAGGCATCTATGAATATGATTTCTTTAGGTGCCATAATTTATCAAAGTGTTTTGTAGTGATGGTTTTAAATTTTTATTTATTAAAGAAGCCATATTAAGTCGCTCTAGTTCTTCTTGGGAATTTCCGGTTAACCATCCTGAGTTGCTTTTATATACGCGTCTTTAAAATATTCAGCGCGGATTTTTTCCGAAAGACAGTTCTATGGGACTGGCAGAACGAATCGCATGTCCCAATAGCCATAGCTTCGTTTTTATTTAAATTATGTGTAAATAATGATTGTGGAAGAAATAAGGCCTCCGTGTTAGGGTTGTTTTAGTTCTTGTGACGTGATTTAAATCTATTTCTTATACCATATGAAGCTCTAAAATAAGGGCTTCATGTTTGGGAGATAAATGATCCGTTTACACAAAACATGTTTATTTTGGATATCGCAAGGAAACCTTGAAATTTTTTCATTAAGTCGCTTGGTGTCCTGCGAGTCATTTGTGATTTGAAAACATCCATGTATGTTGATCTTTTGCCAACTTCGGAATTACAATAGAACTTTACGGTAAATGCGTAGCAAGAAACTAATTCACAGTTAATAAAAGTTTATTTTAATTTAGAAATTCGTACATTACCCAGACTAATGGGTGCAATTTTTTATATTGGTTCATTTTCTGCAATCCTAAGGTAGACAATGTTTTTTGTACGTCTCCGTTTAATAATCTGTCAACGTAGCTGATGGATTTGTTATGGGATCTAAATAAAATATATTTCACGTTGCGTAGCGCTTGATAGTCCTTTACGTTAATAAGAATAAAGGACAAATAATTGTACAATATTGAAATTTATAATGGAGTGAATAGTCCTTAGTGCTGGATTATTGCTCTACCAGTTAATCTATTTTATTTGAGAAGCTGTCTTGAATTTCTATTTACCTATATACTGTTTAACTTTAGCGAAAGTTAGCTCCAAAAGAACTTAAAATTTATTATTTAATCATTTAGAATAAGTTATTATGTGTAGCTGTGATGAGATTAACTTTTGGTAGAAGACTTATTTAATACACTGTTAACGATTTTGTATGTGGAAAAACTATTTTCAGAAGCTACACTGGAACGGTTTTGTGTCGCTTTATATTACCGTATTGAGCCGCTGTTTTGTAGACAAGTTAATTGTATTTTCTTATAACAATAAAAAATGTTACAAATCATTCAGGCACCTTTTCCAGAGCTTTCTTTACTCGCATAAACCCTCCTGATGGACCATCATGCAGTCCTCAAAAAGCTTCCGCTGCTTTGTTGTCAGGATCATCAATTGCAAGCGTCTTTAATTTCCATTGTCATTTTCCAGAGTTCTTTTCAAAAGGCCGCCTTGAACCTGTAAGTAGTCCTATGGAAACAAATATGCTTTAACAACAAGACTAATGAGGCCATTTCTGGGCTTTGATCTCCATTCTTGCATTTTTGTAGCAATTCCAGGTCTGGGCCGCTTTCTTGATTGTGCTTGAAATTAACCGGTGTCCAATTATGCTTGATTACAGTATTTCGGTTTAAGAGGAGTTCTTCAACTTGTGACTCCAACTGAGTGCAATGTTTGTTGCAATATTTCATGCAATGCTGTCTTGATAAAGCATCAGCATTTTGATAATTTCTTCAGGCACGATGCTCAACTTCAAAGTCATAGTCTTGCAGTCTTTCAATGCATCTTGCTATTTGGCTTTCTGAATTCTTGAACTGTAGTAGCTATTTCAATGCTGAGTAGACAATGCTCAATAAGGAATTTCGTTCACAAAGTTATTTCTAAAAGTTTTCGACAGCTTTTATCGTTGCTAGCAATACTTTTCGCCAACAAAATAGTTCCCGTCGGGTTCGGACAACAATATCCAATTACCCGTTCTTGTCCGTATTGAATTTGCGACAATACTGCACCGACGCCGACGTGACTAGCATTAGGTTTTAAGACAAATCTTCCATTAATTCTAGGGTAACTGACAAGGAAACATCCAAAATGTCCCCCTCCGACTATGATGAAATTTTGATATGTTGTAGACAACTAAAATATAAGAGATTTATTTCTTTTATCTGCGGTAATTTGGTTTTTAAGGGAAAAAATCACCCTTAAAGTTGGACTATTTTGATCCACATTGAGAATTTCACATGAAAGGAGTAGGTTGATTTGTATGAAATAAACTTTAAAATATATTCCAAAATGATGAACAAAAACACGATTTTAGTATGAGGATGAAAGCAACCCCTAAGAAGAATTAGAGCTGGCCAGTGTATCCTAAATTATAACGGCTTCATTTTGAAAAAAATTTTATAGAGGAAACTGAAAAACATCGACATGTTTGACCTATTGCTGAAAAATGGTTGTAAGTGGAGTTTGATCCCATCAACCATATTAAGACTTTAAATCTATCTTAATACTACTTTATTTGGAAAAATCGTTCACTTGCGTATTGGATTTTGCTAATTATGGTTACAATTTGCTTCTTGAATGACTTGTACTTGTTTAACTACGCAGAGGTAGAGCATCCTATTCATAAGGTATGTTAAAATGACGTACAATGAAACTAAAATGATAATACCTGATAAAATATAAAAAAGTCTGAATAAACATGACCCCAGATATTAGTCTCTTTCTAGATATATTCCTAAAGGGATGATGTCTGTATACGAGCCAAATAAATTGGTGCTTCGGTATAATCTATATAGGTTTTACATTTAATTTAATAATGTAGGCTGTGTCTACAAAAATTAGTATTCCACGGTTCATTTCATAGTCAAAGTTAACGACTTCTACATTTCAAATTTCTGTTTATTATAAACAAAATTTTTAAGCATAATATTAAGAAATCAGTTACCAAGCTATCCATTTTGGCATATGTATACTAAATTTCCCTGATAGGGAAAGCTTCTGTGTAAAAATTTTAAACCATTGTCTTGACGCCAATATTGTGCATATTTTAGAATTTTATATAACAGTATGAATTATAGGTAGCTTTTTACAACATCTATCTAGCTTCAGAATTGACATTTTCTGTTATATTGCAGATTATGAATAATTTATGATTAAGTTGATGAAATAAATATTTAAATTTTGTGGGTATCTAATTGGAAATAAAATTAATACTATACCGACATAATAAGTAAACATAGTATTTTCTATAATGGGCCATGTGCACTATATTTCGTAGTTTAAACAATAATGGTATGCACCTAAAATGTATTAGAAACATAAGAAGGCTTTACACCATGAACATCGGATGGTGGTAACGCTTGTGCAGCCTAAACCAAACATCAACAGGATTGTCGAATGGGTCTGATTTTTCTTCTGTGTATTATCTTTTATACTTAAGGTTTATGTATTTTATCTTGGTAATAATAACTGATTGTGAACCAGAGATTGCAATTTAATAATATTATTTCGTAAATGTAGATTAATATCAGAGTTCATTAGCAGTACTGTATCTGAGAAGTGACGAATGAAGTTTTTCCAAATCCTGAAACCAAATATATCCAGAGGTTGTACTTTTCCTGCTATTTCAATTGGTATTATTTTAAAATTCACATGTTTATCGAAGAGCCTCGCTTCAGAAACAACTTGTGGATAGTGGCAACTTCAAGAGTTGAGCAATAACATGCTTGTTGACCCTACACTGCGACAATAATGTTTCTCTAACCAGATGCTGTAAACGAAAAGATCAAGGATAAGTTATTTGCAGCTGAAGCCAATTTATCAGATATGCAGTTGCATTTATTTTACCTGAAGTAAGTTTTTCTGATTGTGATGCTTCTATATAAACGCTAATAGGTCTGAATAAATTATCTTCTATTACAGACACAAGTTTTCCACTTTGTCCCTTTAAATTCAATAATAATGCTGAAATCAGTGTCTCATCAGGTAATACGTATAAGTGGTGGTATTGTATAATTGTGAGTTGTAGATGTAACTAGTTGGACAAGAATTAGCATTTGTATTTCTCCTTCAACGGTCAAAGTCGTCAAGAATATATTTTCAGCTAGAAACCACTTTGATCAAAATTGTACACATTTTGTGCTCCAATCCCTGTTATATCTTGCTTCACTTCGTCAATAAATACCTGTATTGGTTTGTTAATCTTTAGTATTTTCTACAGCTTTTTCTAGTTAAAAAGTTATTGATATTTCTAGATACCATTCTATGTCCACACTTAAATCATATTATCCAACGTATAGAAGCAAACGTGAATTCATGAATCATAGCAACCTTTATTCAATAAGAACCTAATTTTTTTCAAACAGTAAACCCAGCGCCGTAGTTGTCTAGCAGACTTCACCTTCATAAACCTTTGTCTTACAGTATTAATACCTAAGCTTTCCTTTTTCGAAAGACAATACTTCTGTATTTATTACACTCCATTGTGGCTTAGTGAGGTGGATCAAGTAAGGTATTCAGAATATCATCTTCCATAACTTGTGCATGATTGTCTTTGTAAGGCTCTTGGAAATCTATAGATTCGTTCATTGAATCTAATAGGACATGTTCAATATATCCTTTCGTTTCAATTTTGTTATGGCGTATGTGATTGCCAGATACGGTCAGCCCTTAAAATGTAGCAAGTGGAAGGTTGATAATATTAATGGAATTAATATTCATTGTAGCTCTACTAGAAGTTATCATACTAGAATATAGAAATGAGGCTCCAACAGGAACAAGTATCACAAAATCAGTATAAATATGCGCATATGGATAACTTAATTATAAATATATTACTGTATAGATATTCGAAAACTCAAGTAAAACTGTTGTAATATATTCATATCTTCAACTATATATTTCCTAAGATATGTGTCAAATTGCTGACGGAAGTCTATGGTATATAGAACACTACTTGTACTTATTAAGAACTATTGTATACAGAGTTGTTAATATTTGTGCAAACGACTCTACTGTATATTTCATGGACTATTTACTTGATCCTTGACACATCATAATCGGGTAAAGTAGGTGATTGTGCCAACCAATTGTATATCTTATCCAGGTTATGGCATGAGACACTTCGAATAAAGCAGACAAAATCTTTTAGGTACATCCATATATGTTACAATACTCATATATTAAGCATGTTTAAAGATTGAATTTTCTGAATAGCAGCTGAACATTTTTGTTTATCATTTACATTTAATGCATTTGTAGTTTAGATATGTTTTACTTTCATTATGAAATGAAAAGTAAAATATTTATTTTTGTAAACATAATCTACATCATTATACCAGTATAAGTATATCTTGTAAGCGATTAATTTTAGGGATCACGTTTATTGAGCATTATTGTATACTTTATCAAGTATGATCACTTTACTTTGATTCTGAGTCACATAATACACTTTAAGAAGGGTGTGAGCTACCCACTCCCGACGGCTAAACACATACGGGCATACAAGAAGCAAATCATAATCATGATTAGCAAGACTCTATACGTAAATGAACTAATTTTATAAAAAAAACAGTATTAAGATAGATTTAAAGTCCTAGTATAGTTGGTAGTTTCAAGCCCAATTTATAAGCGTTTTTCAGCAATAAGTGAAAACATGCCGGTTTTATTTTAGCTTTCTCTATAACATAAATTTCCTTCAAATGAAATCCTTTATAATTGAGGGCAAAATTTACGAATTTTAGTTGTTACCAAGGGGGCTTTTAGCCTCACATTACGATGCTATGAAAAAATCGCGTTTTTGTTTTGCATTATGGAAAATATTTTAGAGTTTATTTCATTAAAATCGATTTACTTCTACGTGAAACCCTCAAGGTGGTTCAAAACAGACCGAACTTTAGGAGCGATTTTTGCCCTTAAAACCGGATTACCGCAGATAAAAGGACGAGTCTAATATATTTTAGTTGACTAAGGCATATCAAAGTTTCATCAAAATCTAAGGGGGACACTTAGGGATACTTTCTTGTGGTTATAGGTACAGTTACTAGAGTTCGTTTAAATGTTTTAAATGATTCGTTGCAGCTATTACACCATAAATACAAGATGGCGATAGTAAGTGCATAACCACGACGATCTTCATAATTCATGTTTGCCCTTTTGATGTGGCCATTCCCGTATGGATTGAAGTTTCCCTGGATGAGATGAAACTACGTTATCCAAGTATTTCACTTTGTTTTGAAACAAGTTGCAATTTTTTGGACTAGGCTGTGGAACTGCACTTCGCGGTCTTTGAAATATTTCTTCAAGATTTTTCGGGTTGCTAATGACAGACTTTTGCATAACTACGACATCATCCAAGTAAACTAGACAGGTTTTCAAATACAACCCTCACAGGGTTACTTTCCTTAGCCGTTAAAACTCTGCTGGTGCATTGCACAAGCCAAAGTTCGTGACTGTAAACTGCAAGAGCGCATATCCAATAAAGAATGCTGTCTTTTTCCGGTGTTTAACGTCCATTCCGACTAGCTAGTATCGACTTCTTGCGTCTAAGGTCGAAAATCGCTTGAAGCCGGAAACTATGTCTAAAGTGTCGAAGATTCTTTTTTGGTTACCCGATTAAACCAGTTAATCACGCGATGCCGAGGGATTTCTGGGTAGGCGTGTCCTTGATTGTATTTTTGGTTTTGTCTAGTTCGGATAAAGGTAGCCACCTTGGTCACTGACATATTGGTTGAGCATCTTCAGTACTTATTTATGCGTCACAACATTTGTTCTTTCTTTGAAATCATCATCGGTAGTAAATATATCCATGGGATAATCATTTGCAAAGGATTCAAGTGTGGCGCGCAGATTACATACATCTTTTAGAGGTGGAACCTTCTCACTGGTTTTTGTGCAGCTTACTACAGATGCGATAGGTGTGCAGATTCCTAATTTAGTGCCATCCTATAGAGTAATTTGAAAGGTATTAACATTCATTAAGCAAACCGGTGTTATTCTCTTGGTCACGATCAATACCCTTCCAGCCTGAATACCACTATCATTATTTATTTAATTGGTTTCTAAGGTTTCTACGCATCCTAGTCGGAAGCCCCCATATGGTTCACTCATACATATTGTTTCGTTTCTTGGCGGTAATGTAATTTTTTCAGCTAAAATCATTTTTATTGCATGGTCATATCGTTGGTTAATGGATATCTATCCATAATCAACTTGCACTATGTGATTCTTCAAGTCCGAGGCAAATTCACGCTCAGGAATTATATGCATACCGGATATGATACTTCCTTCAATATCAGGTACTAGTATGTGGTTCTCATACTTCCTACAACCGATATCAATATCTGTAATTATTTCACCATCAAGGGTTGCATCGTTTCCTGTAGCTGTACGCAATCGCAGTTATGAAGGCAGTCATCCTTCATCGTCAACAATGTTTGGTTTCACAATTGCCTTCGTTGCTCCCGTATACAGCAGCATTTGACAATTATTCCTGGAGATTGTCCCATTAATGTGAAGACTATCCAGTTTGTGTGCTAGCGATGCCCGTTTGATGGTGTCTTCCTATACCTGACTAGCAGAGATCGATATTCGTCCCTTCACATCGATCTTTTATAGTTTTCCTTATGCTTTGTATGTCAACGGGACTGCTCATAACTTCTTGGCAATTTTCCTGTGTAGGTCCTCATTTAACACATTTCCAGCATCGTAGCTTCTGTGTCTTAAGTAATCCTAACACTGTTTCTTTCAAACACTCCGCACTAGACTTGTCTCCCTCACTTTCACAAAAATGAGTGTAGTGAGTGTAGCATTGCGGTAATTGTTTAGCCGCTTCAAATTCCAGTGCACGAGTCAATGCATTAGATAGGTTATACGGACGTGCTATTCTAAGTGCTTGTGTTTGTGAAGCCCAAAGAGTTTCCACATATATTTGCCTCGCAATTTGTTCGATAAAACTTTTTGGAGTTGTTGGGTCCGCTAATGTCATTAGTCGTGAAATTTCAGTATCATGTTCCTGGTGAGTCTCTCCAATTTTTTGTACCCGATTCCCTAAGTGGGCACAGTATATCTGTCACAGATATTTATCAAATTTCTAGCCTTGACACAAAATAATCGAAATTATTCTGCAGGTCGTCTGGTATGACTTGTAAAATGTATAAAGCGTCCCCAAGTAGTATCACTATTAGGGCAGTTACCTTCTCTTCAATGGGCCACCAAACCGATATTGCAAATACAACGAAATGTTTATGATAATTGCTCCAAGATGTCTGCACATTATACTCGGGTGGTTTAACATGTTTGTTAATGCCTGGCATTTCATTTTCAATAAGATGCAAGTGGTCAACTTATTGCTGACTCACTTATGTTGATTTTTCATGACGAATAGTAGGCGCATCCTTCTTAGGCATCCTAGCTCCTTTATTTACGGCGAGGAGCACAAAATTTTGATGTAGTTCAACACACTTTTTAGTTACCTCTGCATACTTTTCTAACGTGTCATTGGTAACGCCGCCTGTTTCTTTTCTTAGGTTTTACAGTTTTACTTGCTTAATTTAAATTCTTCCTTTAATGTATTTTGCCTTGATTTAAATTCTTCTTGTAACTTATTTTGGTTTGAACTTATGGATACCTTTTCCTTTTCCAATTTGTTTGTAATTTCTTGTTTTAATGGATTTTGACTTGACATAATTCCATCTTGTAGTTTATTTTCATTTACATTAACCGTTATCATTTCCTCTTTTAATTTGCTTGTAACTTCTAGCAATTTATTTTGATTGGTATTAATGAATAGCAGGTTCTCTTTCAATTTATTTGTAATTTCCATTTGCAGGTTATTTTGATTAGAATCCTTTTTTTATTCTATCTTAGCTTGAATGGATTTCGTTTCTTCTTAATTGGAATCCATTTTTCTTGTAATCCAGTTTGATTGAATTCCGTTGTAATTAGTTTTGTCCTGCATCTTTTTTAGGTGCTTAATGTTATCAGTATATATAAAGCAATTAACACTAGCTTTTAATTGTTAATAGGCCGCGAGTACACACTTTAAATAAGAAATGCGATTCCTGACACCAATGTAACGAAATCAGTTAATTGTTTGAAAGCCTTTATTGATATTCACTAAATTACTGCTGTTGATTTACACGTATTCATTTAAGTATTCATTCGACAGTACTCTAAAAATAAACGTTTATATTTGTTCTTATTTATAGCAACATTTAGCAATACAAGATTTTAAGCAAAAATAAAAACTAAAGGAATCTGAACTACTATTTATGTGGAAGGAAAATTTTAGAAAAGTTGCAGAATAGTAAAGAATAAAAGTATTCATACTATAGTTGGATTCTTTTATCTTTGCAGCTATGTCATACATGTACAGTTAAAGCCTCGACATACTTAATAAACTTAACGTCAAATTTATATAAATATGTTAGAAAGAGACACTAAATATAAAGTTTGCGAGTAACTCCGGAACTAAGTTTAGATGTACTAATTTAATAGTGTGACAAGGAGATATAACGAAAAGGAGATAAGTTGCATATCTTTGATTGAGAATGATATGTAACTTCATTTCTTTATTTATTAGTTGAGAAGGTTGAGTATTTTACAGTAATTGTCATCTTTATATTTTTATAAAAAAACGGTTATTTTAAGAGCTATTTTGTCATAAGTCTTCATAGGTCGGTAAGTTTATATGCCTTTAGTTTTAATAATAGCTGAAGTTAATTAAAGTTTTAGATATTTTGCAACTGGTGCTAAGCCTTTTAAGGTATTTTGAACGCGAGAAAGGACATGGAGGTCCTTTAATATCATTAAATGCTGTTCAATAAGTAAGTGTATTGTTTGTGTATTAGTTTGCGAACTATGTGCACCGTGAAGAAACAAAATACTATAAATCCAATTCCTTCTTCACCGGTTAAAAAATGACATCGTAAGAAATCTAAAACTGCTGACCTCGTTGAACGCACTAAAATGGAACTTAGGAATACATTGTACTATATGTATAAGCAAAGTAATACTTCAGACGTTCAGTCTAAATTAGTGAAGTAATTATTTGTAAATATTTATGGAAACTTTCACAGTTAGTATTCATAATTAAAACAATTTTTGGTTTAAACTGTGTAACTTTAATTAAAAAATTAAACGTTTCGAA
>JAHWXV010454297.1:0-13898 GCA_024586415.1 Phrixothrix hirtus
ACATTGTTGTATTAAGTAAATATTGGTTTTTATAATAAAAGGTAAAATGTTTGTATTTTTCACTATGAATGTACATGATGAACTATTAGCTCCCTCAGCCACGCCCACTCAAGAATGCTTTAAGCTTGGTGCCACTGTAGTTATTCGTGATTCAAATAATGGATTTGTTAAAAGACGCAATATGGAAGATATAAACGTCTCCCCATATTATAATCTGAATAATAAAGTTAAACATAATATGTCACAGAGGAAGCAACATGTCAAAATATTTCGTTCAAAGGGTTACTGAAATACTTATATATTAACAATTGTAAACCTCATATTGCACCTGCTGGGAAACATAAACCCTTCATACGTTACCAAATCAGGACGAACAATTAAACCTATTAATAGGTTAGATTTGTAGAATGTATAATTTATTTATTATTAGATGTAGAAATATCATTGTCATTTACCTTTATGAAATTTATATTAAGTTAGTCATTAAATATTATATTTTTAGGTGTCAATATTATTTAGTTTTTGTATTAATTACTGCCAATAATTAATTATTGTAAAAGGGGAGATGTCATATAGATTTAAGATTAAGTACTGCGAGTAGATACAAGGGATTATGAAGCGCAACAGCATTCACGATCATCGTGTGGTGAATGAAAGTCGAATGCACAAAGCGTAATTAATAAACGTTTGCATCAATAATTGTGTTTTATTTAAACTTAAATAATAACCAATTAAACAACTGCAGCACATTTAGACATTGTTTTACACTATTTTATTATAAATTACAATTATTTTAATTCAACAACTTGCAAAAATACTCCACTACACTCACAACAAATGCCAGCTTACTAATGGCTGCTACTGTTACATTTCAATAGGAAATATTTTTAACGATTATCTACCAGTTGTTTTATCTCTCTCCTCACTATGGAAAGTTACATAACACAAATAAGCATAATGTATATTTTGTAGAGTGCTGTTTGTTTTTGTTTTTGTGCCATGTCTACTACTATTATTTTAGGTCAATGGAAAAATGAATCATTAAGCTGAATTTAAACTGACAGAACTGTAATTGCAATGATGGTATCTGTGGTTTGCATGCATTGCATTGAAGTCATAATCTTACACGTTTCAGAAGTGTTATTTTGTTATACCTTATCACAATTACATTAATCTGAATTAGGCTTTAATTGGTAACAATTATGCAAATGTAGGTAGTCAAAAATTCTCTTTTTATAATATAAAACTACACTCACTTTCAAATGAAATGCACCGCCCATTGAAAATAGGTCTAGGGCCTCGAGATTTTGGTAAAACAATGTTTTATTATTATGTATTAAACAATCGCAGTTTCCATAAAAAAATCAAGTGGTCGTGGTTTTCTCAGTGTTTTTGTCACAAATGTTAACCATAGGTTGCTTAGATATAAAACAATGTTTACCGAATAAATGTCATTTGTCGTGAGATTTTTGACACAATTAACCCTTTAAAATGCCTCCAGTATGACAAAGTCACAATTTCTCTCATATTTCTGATTTAGACAGAGGCCAAATTATCGGTATAAAAGAAGCAAGTCTTTCCTTTCGTGAATAGGTCTGCTTAGTCAGAAGGCTTTCAGTGATATCCATCCAGCTGGTAGGCCTCTTCGTAGCAGCAGCGTATGCAAAGACCGACTTCTTCGACACATAGGTACAGATGATCATTTTCAATCAATAAGATATGTTGGTGTAGATGGAATGGGAGCTATTAACCCCTGTGTATCCATGGCAACAGTTTACAGAAGATTTTTTTTCTTTGGCTTGAGACCCTGCGGTCCATTCCAACAGCTTCCTCTAACTATACCTGAAAAAGCTGTTAGGTTTGTTTGGTATCAAAAAAAGGAGTATTGGAATCAAGAATGGAATGACATCAGAAATATTGTTTCTGGTTGAATGATGGCTGCAGGTGGGTATGATAATATCAAGGAGAATGATGAAATTTACAGTTTGCCAAAAGACATCACACCACTATAACACTTGGAGTCATGATTTGGGATGCAATTCATTTTAGATTGTGTTCAACCCAGGCGCAATGAATGCTCACCGTTATATTCATAATGTTCTCAAGCCAGTGTTAGTAGTACTAGTCATGCAGATGTTGTCAAATAGTATTTTCCAACAGGATAATGCAAGACTGCATTCTGCCAATGTTACAAGAAGGTACCTTCAGCAAGCACATTTGTAAATGTTGCCTTGGCCTGCAAGATCACTGGACTTTCCGCCAATCAAACATGTTGGGACTTGATGGGTCAGCAGGTTACTGATGAGGGCTGCTGATAACTTGGACGACCTGCGGCACGAACTTAAGGTTGCATGGAATGAGATACCCTAGGACATAGACTATCTGCTACAAAGCATGTCACGATGAGTAATGCGTGCATTGCAGTCTGTAGTGATGTTACTCATTAATTTTTCCTTGGAATTGTTAATGTTTCTTTGTAATTGTTAATTGTTTTTTATTAAAAATTGTATCGTTTAATACTTAATAATAAACCACTGTTGTACCAAAATCTCAAACCTTTAGACTTATTTTCAATGGGTGGTGCATTTCATATTAAAGTGAGTGTATTACAATTAATGGACTAAAAACTGCCTTTATCAGATTTCACCAATAACTTGTTGCAATTTCCTCAATTTCATCCTTATTTTAATGAATGCCATTGCAATCAATCAATTGGTGATTTGTTTATTATTTTTATTACACACACACACGGATTATGTGATTTGGTTTAGTATAAGTAACAGGTCTAAGAGACAAATGAAACTAAGCAACACCTTAATAAAAATGAAAAACATTACATTCTTTCTAAAACTTAGTTAATTAAATATTAAAAGTTATGGATCAGGTAAATTAAGAATGCTCAAACTATTAGCCACTTAACTTTGCCTAGATCAACACCTACTGCAGAACAATTTTTGAATGCAGGGTACTAAAATGAAAGCTGAAATTTTAAACACTCGATTAAATATGTACATTTCACACATAAATTCCATACAAACAATTACAAAAATATGATATCTACCATCTATGCAGTACAAAAATAGTAATACTGAAAATTTAGGCTGAAATTTATAGTGACTGTACATAAAATTATACCATCACTTTAAGTAAATGCAAATTTAAGATCCTCGGTGATTCTTAAACCAGCAGTAGCCGAGGATTATAATATACAACTAACAATTTGTTCCAAACAGTGTATAGCTCTTTTGTAATGGCTTCATTTTAAAAATATTGGTCAAAAAATAGTTAATTTAATATTCAATTGTATCTTAACATACTTTAAATGCGAATTTATTTTAATTAAAGAAAAGAATGGGAAAATAAGTACTAATCTCACCATAAAAGATTGCCAAAGTCAAAACAAGTCGATTTATGTATTTGGAAGCACTACAATATGATTAAATAGCTTAGACCATTATATGACGTTTTCATTTATTTACTGTATCGCTTGAACGAGGACAAGCTTTTATGGTGACACCTGTACATCTCATACCATTGCTCAAAATAGATCTTATTAAATATGTAAACTAAATTATTAAGTAATTTTAATATTTTCACAATAAAATGTTTAAGTAAAATAATAAAATAAATTTACTTTTATATTTCATAAAAACGAAGATCCCCTTTAGTTTTAAAATTTACACATTAGAAAACAAGTTAATTATGACTTAACAGTAATATAAGCAATTAAACATTGGGAAAATACGAAGAAGCATCTATATCAAATGCCATTTTCCCTATTTTTAAAACTATAACACAAAAGTTTTAAGATAACGCTTCTTGTACTTCCCGAGGCATTTTTGAAACAAAAGAAGCATGACTGATACCCCTGGCTGTTGCAAGAACACCACGTGCATTTACATGTTCTACGTCCTTATGATATTCATAGGAATTACCATGCATGTCTGTTAACTTACCACCCAACGTGGTTAAAACGGCTTCAGGTGCACATGTATCCCATTTTTTACATCCTCCACTTGCAAAGACATATGCATGTGCTTTTCCCTCCATTAAAAGCAACACCTTAATTAAATAATATAATTTAAAAATGTTAAACTTTATTTCAATAATACCTTATGACCAGCACCACCAACTCGAAGAATTTCATCAGGATTTAATGCATCAAGTGCTTTTTTAACAAGTTCATTAGAATGGGATCTAGTAGTTGTTACAATTAGTCGACCCGGAGTTGGATCTTGTGGTGTGAATCCACCTATACCCAGACCAACTAAACCCCAAATTGTACGACCTAACGGTTCTCCAGAGATTGACTTATAGTTATAATATGGTTGATGAATAACACCTCCGACTGCTTTACCCTTAACTGCTATACCAATTAATACTGTTACATGATCCAATAAACCCTATGATTACATATTATAAAATTTCATTTATAAAACTTTTAGATTTACTTGAGTATATTCAGATGTGCCATCTAATGGATCAACCCACACCACAATATCTTTATCTACATTTTCTATGTATTCTACTGGACACTGCATTGCCAAAATTGACTGATCACAATCAGTAACGACCCAATCACTCGGTACCTCACAATTACTTGAACCCTCTTCACCAACAATAGTAAGATTTGGATACTGTCGACTTAAAGAGGCTACAATACACCTCTGGGCTGATCTATCGGCTTCAGTTTGCAAATCATTTTTTCCCTACACAAGAAATGTTACATAAAATATCATGAATATAAAACACTTACCTACTTTTTCCACTATTCCCAATTCCCCTTGACTCATTATATCTCTGATAATTTTACCGGCTCGTGTGGCTGCTGTTACTGATGATGCCATTAATCTTAGAATTAAAGGGAAATTTTGAGCCATTTTGAAAAGTATCTACAATTTTAATAGTAATATTAGAATTCGCGTAGTTAATAATTATTATAACCATAACCTTAATTTAAATCACTTTATATAACATGTACTGATTAAAATCTGTTAACGTTTATTCTTAAGAGTAAAACGCGATTAAATTAATTTATGTATATCTAAAGTAGATAACTGGAAAATTTTGTGTAACCTTGATGTTGTTACATTAGAAATCAAAAAAAATGATCTAAAATTACATCACTATCACTATTATATCAATATTATTCATCAGACCTTTATTAATGGCTAATTTATATACATAATTGTCCTTTATTCCCATTAAAACTAAAGCACACTTTGAGCAATAAGTATACTACCTACTGAATAAAGAATAAATTACCTCACATTTTAAAATACATTTACTTACACACCCAAATCATTATCAGATCTGAATTTTATACATAAATATGTAATACGTAATTTCAACGTATAAATTTTTAAAACACATTCAAAAACGAAGTTATTTATAAAATGATAAAATAAAGCATTAACATATGATGTGTAGTAATCTAACTAGTAGTAGCCTAGCAAATAAAAAATAATTTAAAAAATAAATCATGTCTTAGCTTATTCCATTTTTTAGTAAAATTATTCTATGAAATTGACAGCTTGTATAAGAAATCGTCGCTGTCAGTTTGACAGCTAATACATTTATTAGAATACGGAGAAAGAAGATATTATATCAGCACCTTTTTTAATGATTACTCGTAATAATAGTATATTATATATCAAGGGGCTAAAATGCCTCTTTTAATCCTGAGAGGAAATGTTTATTTCTCTCGCTATCACTCGAAAAATAATCTCCTGAGGGATTAGAAAGCACTTTGAGGTACCTATATACTTCATTTTTTGCACTTTCGAATAATTTGAAATCAAAAGGGTCGAAGAATGTGAAATTGCATGATTTTGACATTTACAGTTCATTCGATCATCATGTATGTTTCATGGCAAATTCTATTTAATAGTATATTTGCAAAGCGCTGTAGTAATGCTTTCAGCAATATGCATTTTTAATTGGTTAATTTTTGTTGTTGAGATGGATTTTCTTTGTTTATGCAGGATTAAATTTACTTTGGGCTGGTATTTCAATCTCCTGTTAAATTTAACTTGTAGATACTTTCCATGGGAACGATTATTAAGACGAGTTTAATACAATTACAAATTTAACTAGAGATTGAAATACCGCCCCTTTATCTCCTTAGGGCTAAACTGAAATTTTAAACCCTTGACTAGATGCGGCGTTTTAATCCAGGAAGAGCAAAAAATAATTTACTATCAATGACAAACTTAGATGAGTACCACCGAATTGCATTTACATAGGCCAATTATAAGGCAACACCTACTCCTTGGTTACCGGTGGTCTTGTTTGACATCAAATTACATTTACATAGGCCAATTATAAGGCAACATCTACTCCTTGGTTATCGGTGGTTTTGTTTGACATTGTTCCTTCACACATTCGTCGTAGGCTGCTATGAAAAGAGAATGGGATAAATACAAAGAGAGCGATAAAAACACTATCAACGGAAACTATGGATTTTTGAAGGCGTGCCTGAGATTATTCGGTATAATTTTTCTTCTGTCAGATTAACGACAATATGAAAGTACCTGCAACAATCCGACTTTTGCTGTCAGATTTAGAAATATCATTGATTTAATTTTTAATGAACAATTCAAACAAACAAAATTGTTATAACAAATACTTGAACGGCGATCCTTCACATTGCAGTAAAAATGTTTCTTGTTCAACCATAAGCATTTTAACGTCAAACTTTCAAATTGATGTTAATGTGACTGAAGAAAAATTATACATAACGATTCAAACATACCTTCTCGGTATAATAAGTTATCAGATAATTACCTTATTTTTATTGACCTACAGCATCCACCAATTAAAAAATTGAAATCACGTGATCTCATTTGGCGTGAAGACTATCAGCAAAAAATTTCACAAAATGACTTTTGTAAACAAGAATATTTTTTTATTGTTATTTTTAACCAAAAATTAATTATAAAAACCTAGTAAGGTTGTATCTGCATATGATCCACCGAGAAAAAAATTGGTGTAAACTAAATTGGATTAGAAAAGATCATGCTCGAATTAATTTTGTTATACCGCTGGAATTCAGTACCTCTCCCAAAATGTCATAATAAAAAAAGTATTGAAAAAGTACATTATATTGTAAACTATTGCCCTTTTACTAATTTGATTACGGATTTATTGGTATTCAAAATCTTACATCAGAATCCATTAACTAGGTAGTTACATTATATAAAAGATTCGTGATTTTACCCAGTGAGGTTATTTTTTTCAAATTTTTCTGTATTATTGCACCGAATGGTGGGTGAAAATTCTATTATTTAAAATTACATTCTGGATATATCTAAATACTTATTTTCTATGGCACATTTGATTTAAGCTGGAATTAGCTTTTATATTTTATTGCACTTTTTATTCAACATGCAATTATTTATTCATACGAATATATTTGCAGAACAAGTATACATATAGCAGCAGATAATTGAAATTTAAAGAAAAGGATTTTAAAAATTTGAAAAATTGAGTATTTTTCTACTATTTTAGGAAGATTTCACTTTTATATAAAAATCGACGAAAAAGGTAGGTATTGGATTTTATTTGTAATAAAATATTTTAAAGATTTAAAGTAAACGAATCAAAACTGATTGGATACTACAAGTAATTTGTTTCATCTTCTTGTGTACAATTTGATATCAATTTGTTACAGTAGGTATTGGCCCCTTTGTTTTTCGATGTTTTCCAATTCCAGTGATTTTATGAGTGTATCATCTGTATATAGATTCTTTGTGAATAAAGATACCTTCTCAATATAAGGTTTTAAAAGTGTAAATTTCTCTGAAATTAATCCATTAAGAGCCATTTGCACCATACACGCTTAAATTAAACTTTGCTTCATTGTCATAGAAACAATTGTGGTGACAATCATTATTATAAAATTAACTAAAGCTTATTTCTAAACGAGGTGCATATGAGTCTGAGTAATTTACTTACTCGCATACTATACTTGAATGCACACATGGGAACAAAATATGATTCCAACTTAAAATAGTTTAGTTTTAAAAGATGGCTCGTTTTGCAAAATCTTTGCTCATAGTTCGATTAAATTCTAGTTACTTTTTGTAAAAAACATCATTAATACAAAGATGTGGACTGAGAATATTTTGTTTGAAAGCAAAATATGTCATGTTAGTACAAAATTATACTGCCTGAGCCTCTACTGAACTTGCAATTACTTGCTAATTATCTTAACTGAAAAATAATATATACTCATACTCATACTAGTTTTTAGAAATAAATAAGTTGTTAGCGATTGGATGGTTGTCCAGCAATGGGTCAGATTTTGGCATCGTTACACGTATTAAAAAAGTAATATTTTAGATTTTTAAGGTTAATTCGAAAACGGCTACAGTTGTGAAAGAAAGTATACTTAATAAAAGTTGTACAATGCTATGATCCAAGTGTATAGATTTAATCATAATTCGATAAAGGGTTATGGAAATATTGGCCAAAAAATAAAAAAATCCTAAAGTAAAGCTATATTTCCAATAGAACGATTTAATCCATTTTCTACAGGATTTTTCCCAGGGTAGCGCCACATTTAATTTTAGAGATTGAATAATATCGGACAGTGTAGACGATAGTGTTCACATGCACAGGCTAATGAGATTTTTACATTTTTTGATTCTTGGAACCTCTAAACGTGAAAACCTGTTAAAAAGGGGGTCAAATTTTGCGCGATTACAATACATCCCATCCCTATATAAATTCGTTATAGGGCCAGGAAGTAAAAAGATTTACGGCCTTTGCCTTTGCCTCCGTCAAACACTTGTTCAGTTTGGTAAAGATAATTTTCCGTTTGAATATTATTTTTTAATGCGTGATTATTCTCAAACGAAGGTTTTACTTTTAACTCTGAACATTTAGTATAAACATCTAATCTAATATACTCTAAAAAATAATTATAGCTGTTATGAAAATACTTGAGATAAAATGAATATTTGGATCTCGTTATTACGATATGTCTTGTTGGATCAGTCTCTAGACGTACAATATTTCGTGTCAGTATTTTTATAATTTTTGTGCTAATCAGATCCAAGTCCCAAAAATGGAGAAAGGAAATCAAATTAAAGTCTATGAGTGAAAGGAATGCGGCGGACAAAGAAATGGCTTCAAGATCGAGACAAATACACGCATTTTAATTTATTAAACAGAATTCAGTTTTACAAGGAAGTAGATGACTATGAAAATTATTTAGACATGTCTAGCGACTGTTTTGAAAATGTTCTCAAATTAGTTACCCTACTTTTTTTTCTAAAAAAGGTACAATAATGAGAAAGGCAATTTCAGCAAGAGAAAAATTGGCACTGACATCGCATTGTGTAGCAACAGGTACTTAAAAATATGAGGTTTGCAGTGATAATATCTCCAGAGTCAGTAAGCCAGGCTGTTGTAAATACTTGTGACTTAACTTTTCATAAGCATGAGTTCTTTTCAATTTGTTTGAATAATTATTACTTGAAAAGTCCTATATTTCTGGCAAACTTTCCAAATTCAGTATAAATGATTTTAAATGTAGTTGTTCCATGGTAAGAAACAACATTGACGCTGCCAACTGCTCCACGCATTCGCTTTCGTCATACGACTTCGTACAGGGTTGAAAATACAACGCGTACTGACGTGATACGCGATACGTGAAAGCTGCACGCTCAATATTTATTACATGATCCATGGATTGACCCTCTATTTCAAATCTTAAGATCTATATCGCGATTCATTAATATATCGTTCTACACAATCAATAAATATCACGATCCAATATCCAAATATCGCGATAAAGATTGAATGTGTAGCGTTAGTTTCTTAAAAACATTTCATACATTTTGTAGAAACAAATATCTTTCCCTTTCACATAGTTATAATCTTAGCTTTTACGTTAACTCAAGCCCCAGCCCGTTTTTCCACTCCAATTTAATGTAAATGAAAATCACTAATTAGAAGACCATTAAGAACTAAATATGAACCAAAAGATTATTATAAACACGTAGAAACGTATCGTTTGCTGTCTGAGAAGCAACCTACATTGCATATTGCCCAAGTAACAGCAGATGGGCCCATATTCTATAAAGCGGAAATTTGATAACTGTCTTTGAAGTTGCTGAACTTATATGATAGATCCTATTTCGAAATAATAGATGCTTATCTACAACCAATTTAAATATGAAAATAATGTCCACAAATGATTAGAATATTATTTACGTTTATTCTGTGAATAATAATTGTAACGGTTACCCAACCAAATTACTGGACCCCTAAAATGGTGTTTAACTCCAGAGATTTTCTCCGATAACTCGCTTCAACACATTTTACTTAGATAAATCGAAAAGTTTACGTAAAATAATATCACAGGCATAAAAACCGTAGCAAGTTTTAAAAGACATTGCTGTAGCCATTTTTGAGAAAATCGCAAAAAACTTCAAAACCGTAAGAACAAAGTGATACTCTCGATCATTCGATTTTAACTAACTAGGAAATAGTAACTAAGAAATAAAATACGTTTTAAAAAAATCGTTAAAGCCGATTTCAAGAAAATCGCAAAAAAACGAAAAATTCTGAAAATATCTAAAAGTAACAGAAATAAGTGATACTTCTGGTTATTTGATTTAAACCAAATTCCAGGTTTTGCATATAAAAGTAGTTGTGACCTCAAATATAAATTATCATTTAGCCAAGACACTTAGTTTCATAGTTATTTTATTCAGAGTTAACGGCAAAAGTACTTCTGGTTACTCGATTTACGGAAAATTTACTGTAAAACCGCTAAGATTATGTAAAAGGGTATCACATAATTAAGAAATTTAATCATTTTAAAGAAATTCGTTGTAGCTGATTTCGAGAAAAGTTCAAAATACCAAGAAAAACAATAGTAAAGTGACACTTCCGGTTATCTAATTTTAGTTGTTATTGTGGTTGCGTTTTCGAATGGATATAAATGTAAATGTAAAATTTTGTTTATATACGACTTTTTGTGTTTTCGATATCGTGTTCATAGACACACACAACCGCGCCCGTGCCCGAGCTGCGCGTGCGGTCGCGCCCCGGCCCGCGCTTGTGCCACCGCCTGAACTTCGCTCGAGCTGCGCCCATGCCTCGCCTGTGCCCATGCCTGCACCCAAGCCCACACCCGTGCCCGCTACCACGGCCGCGCCCACGCCCACGCCCGCGTCCGCGTCCGCACCCACGCCCACGCGCACGCCCACGCCTACGCGCACGCACACGCTCACGCCTACGCGCACGCACACGCCCACGTCCACGCCAAAGCACACGCCCACTCCCGTGCCCGCGTTCGCGCAATCACACACACACGGTCGCATGCCCACATACGCGCATGAACGCCTGCACGCGCATGTACACTACACAATCACGTGCACTTTTGCACGTACACACGCATCCCTGCGCGCGCTCACAAATCAATTTCCAAAAACATGATTTTCAGACTCAGGTGATCCGAAAACGTGCATTTTCACTAAAACTTTGATATCGAAAATTTTGGGCGAAAACAATACTTCCTCTTTTACGTATATTTTGAATAGGGTAAGAGAAAGTAATAGTCTGAAAGTAGTTTTTACACTGTAACGTTTAATTTAGGTATTTACAATAATTTTGAAACTTTTCGAATCATCTTCGTAAACATAGTGTAAAATCCTTGGAACAGTTTCGTATTCTTTGGTACTCGAAATTTAGTGATCTTATTTTGATATTTAATTTGATTTTTAAGACCCACCTTTGCTACCTAAAACTGATTATTTCAATTGTTTGGATTTAAAAAGAGTTGTATTGTTTTACTTTCGTCATTGATAATTGAGTCGCAGATAATAGTTGTACGAGATAGTTTGGTGAAATTTATATAGAAAAATACCGGCTTTAATTCTCGTTGGAAACAGGCTGTCTAGACATGTAATTAAAATATACGTGCTTGCTTTAAAAGCGTTGCTACAATTATCCACATATTTATTGTCTGTAAAATTATTTTCGTTTAAAAACATTATGAGACTTCATATATGAATATTTTCAGTTTGCGAAATTATAGGTTTTAGTTATTTCTTTTTCGGATTATTTTTCTGGATATAATGTATAGCTAGCTTCTGAAATTCATTCTATCAGTGATCGCTGGATTTTCGCCGCTCTATAAGTGTGATATCCACCAGAAACCGTTCCGATTTTACTGCTTGGAAACTAGTACTGTCTGTCACCTTATTTGCCTGAAAGTGCTGCTACCTACCTGTTTCTTCTTTTTTTCTTTTGGAAAATAACGAGTCTCATCTACAATTAGACTGTCCTTATTAATTCATTCAAGTATGATACGAAGATACCAGGTTAGTTTTATAAGTTTATCGCTATCAACATTCCTCTCCGAATGCAGGTACTTTTATCAATTCAATGTAATTCTATACTGATATCTGTGAAATAATGCTAATGAACTAAAATTATAAATCACTTCTAATAAATCTTAATAGTAAAAATTTTAATAATTACGATTTTCTAAAGCATCGAACATTTATTCAATTCGTATAAACATAAACCATGTATGTATGTAACTTAACGTTTTTTTTGTAAATTGCTGTAAGAACTGGATCATTTAGCGTAATTAGTGCTTCTTTTATTAATTTTGTAATCTTACCGAAAATAATAAAATTAAATATATGAAGCTAACGAAAACACCTGAAGATTTAATAATTTATTTTATAACACCTTCCAGTCAGTAGCAATTATAAATATTAGCAAGTGTTTTTAAATAATATTTACTCCTAATATTTCGAAATCTTATAAGTGCTAAAATATATTTTCATTCATCTACGAACAGCTGATCTTTATACATGAAATGTTATCTGGTGAATTAGTATCTTTATAAATATATCTTTATAAGGGATAATTCGTATTAATTAGTTTAATAAATATATTCCTTACTGGAATTCACAAAACTTTTAATAACCTCTGAAGTTGAATTAACCAAAATAGAACTAGTAGCTGCAACATTATTTATGATTATCTTGTGTCTGTTAAAATAATAATTTATATGCACTGAATAAAACTTGTTTAATTTGTTTTCTGAAGTGCTGATTTTTACTCAAGTTTCTTACCTTCCTGATTTAACTATTTTATATAATTAGAATATAAGCTTTCCACTTGTAGCATTAATAGGAACGACTTGGTATGATACTCCCTTATGACTGTACCAAACTTTATCTGACCAGGGACTACTGATTTTTATATATTTTTATCAGATTTCTACACTTCATTTACTTGTGTTTATGAAAGATATTCGCAATAAACCAGCCCATACCCAGCCTAACGAAATTTCTGAGCTTTGACCAAATTTGTCGGCGGTATCTTAACAACATTGTTAGGAAAGTATTTGACTTAACAATTAGAGTTGCAAAACTATCAAGTAATAAAGATATGAGACCACTTTTGCATTTTA
Source organism: Phrixothrix hirtus (assembly GCA_024586415.1). NCBI lineage: Eukaryota > Metazoa > Arthropoda > Insecta > Coleoptera > Phengodidae > Phrixothrix > Phrixothrix hirtus. Next base: position 13,445 of record JAHWXV010454297.1, read on the forward strand.
TTCTTTTAATATTTATGGTACTCTCATTTAGTGTAATGGTAGCTACGAATGTAAATCTATAACAAAAATACGCGATTAAAAAACTGACAGTTTTTCTATTAATAGGTGAAAAAGATAATTAAGAAATTGCAAAATGACAATGTAAGAACTCTTTAGTATAAAAAGTGCGTTGATTGTAATTAAATAAATTAAGTAAGCATATAAATATCAAATATTAGAGATATTTAATTGTTACATAATAGGTGCCACATCTAATTAATGATTAAATGAACTACCAAATCCTATAAAAGTGAATATTAATTTATTATTATATGTTACGAGATATTGCACAATATTAGCCAATTTAAAATAATGCTGTCACACGACGAAATTGCAATAACGCATGTGGCAGAAATACCAGTGTTTTAGCGACGGCCGGCAAAGCTACAGTGGAGCGAGGCGTGGTTCTCCTATA
>JAHWXV010454316.1:0-15422 GCA_024586415.1 Phrixothrix hirtus
TATATATATATATATATATATATATATATATATATATATATATATATAAAACAAGAAGTTCTCATCTTAGAAATTTAGGGGATGATGCCTTTCAAACGTAGGAAATGATACAATTTTTTAGTATAATAGAATCTGTCAGTTGTCTGAATTGTTATTTAAAAGTTTCCGTCGCCAAAGCTGAAAATTAATCTCGACCAATGAAATTCCCTTAAGAATGTTCTCGAATAAATGTAGTCTGTTCTTAATTATACAATCTCATTTTGTGTTTAGGGCTATTGCAAGGCTTCTGTTTTTAGAGTAACAATAAATTTCATAATAATAGTACGCAATTTCTTTCAAACATGATTTCCATTTAGCTTGATATGTAGTTATTGTTAGTTTTACTGGTAACAATAAAGCAAATATACATATGTATATGTAAGAAAAGTACTTTAGTGGAATAAGATAAAAGGTCGACGGGTTGATTTTATTTTCAGTTGGATTTACATTAACAAAGATTTATGATATGTAGAATATATTTTACATTATATTGTGTAGCACTTAACATTTTATTTACAATTTTTATGCGTCCTATATTAATGCAATATTGATCCATACATTTGTAGTTAAAGCAATCATCAGTTGATTATTCTTCAATACGATAAAATTATCATGCAACGATCTTTATTTTAACTTGTTTTCAAAACGAAAAAACGTTTCTAATAAATTAGTATTTCTAAATTAACGAATATTTAGTTAAAGCTGGCTGAAAAATTCCCTTTTCATGTAGCATTAATTTCCCAGAAGCATAACTACAAATTGGTTAAATGAAAATACTTACATAAGACACTTTATTTTCAGAATAGGCTGTTTATATTAGAACAAAAATAGATAAGTAAGTAAGAAAATCGCGAATGTGTTCAAATAAAACCTCTAATAGTCAATTTTATTTTCAATTCTGCAAGAAAATGAGTTTTCAAAATTTAATTTCTAAACTTTTAAATTTCCTTCCATATTGTGTTCAGCTGATAAAAATGAATGCTTACTTAATTTTTAAAAACATATGTTTAATATTTACGAATTTAAAAGCAACGCCTTTAGTTGGTTTCCTGGTATGAGCCTTTACAAATGGTTTCGGTTAATAATTGTATAACTATTATTTCTAATGGGCATTTTATATCTATATCAGTTATATCATTTGTACATAAAACAGAATTCAATGAAACAATGAGGAGAAATTTATATTACCTTTTTCAATACTGAAAGTATAACTTCTCTCTAAAGATGTAAGTAAATAATTATTTTGCGCTACCGACCTGTTTTTGTATATTTACCGGCTTTATTGATTGTCACGTTCTGATATATTTCTCAAACTGTTGTGATTGTTATGGTAACGCCAGTATAACAAGCTCGTTATGGTTAAGGGATAAAGGTTTGTTATCAAATCGTTATAATTGGATAATAATCATCGTTACCACAAAAAATAGTGTACGATACACGTTCGTTAAGTGCCTTGGTAAATAGATCTCGAAAAGTAACTCTTTCTAGACCTGTTATAAGCCAGTTACCAATTTTGTATCGTACTATACTTTTTCAGTTCCATGCATTTTATAGGCCAATAGTAATAAATATCTTGTTAAACTCATAATTTTTTTAAATGAATTTATACAATATGGGTTCTTCACCTCCAAAAAAGGTCAAAACGTAGTCTTCTGGTAGAAAATTGATGACAATTATATTTTAGGATAGAGAAGGTGTTTTGTTATTGAGCACGTGCAGAAAGGTACTACAATCAATGATGAGGTTTATGAACAGACGATTTGAAATTTGAAGACAGACATACAAGCAATGCAATCGCATTCTTGGAGAGAACAATTTGCTTTAGTATGACAACCGTAGGATGCATAAGACATAGGTAGTTAAACTGATTATCGAGAAATGTAAATTCACTGAGCATCATGATCTAGCGTATGTATCTGATTTAGCACCCTGTGACTTATTTTTGTTTAAAAATTTAAAACAATACCTTAGAGGTGATAGGTTTTCTTTGGACAATGAAGCCAAATTTGCTGTACATGAATATTTTGAAAACATTTCAGGAAAGATTTTTTCTGAAGAAATACTGCATCTGGAAAAGTCTTTGGCTAAATGTACACTTGTGAAAGCAGTTATGTAGAGAAATAGAATTTTTTAAAGCTCTGGTCCTTTTCTGTCATAGGTAGGTATATTACATAAAAATACGCCTTCCTATAATTAAAATATATAACTATTTAGTTTTGCTTTGTTTTTATATATTTTTATTTGAGAACCGTTTGTGAATTCTTTATTTTAACAAAATCGGTAACGTTCATAAATACGAGTACACGTAAGGGTAGTAATATGCTTAAAAATTATCACTAACGAATTATTATATAAAATGGCCCACAAGGTTTATTCAATAAACAATTGTTAAAACTTTTATATGATATTGATTAAATAGATTAGCTGGAGACCCTGCCTGAAAATTTATTTTAATTGTTACTGGTTTTATATATAACGAATATAGGATTCATACCAGTATTTACAGTTCAATCGCAGTCCGCCCAAAAATTAACTAAAAAACTGAAGTATAGTTTCAGTTGCAATACAGTAAAATTACAACACAAAACCAAAATTAAAGAAAAGAAGCCGAAAAACATTACATAACCTCGGAATCACATCAAACAACATAACTTTGGCGCATATGACAAATTGAAGCTGCCAAAAAATAATAAGTGCGCAATTAATGAATTGAAATCAAAAAGAAGGCAATAAGATTGTACTCACGATGAAAAACAATAGAAATCAATCCAGTTTTAACTTTTCCAGCTCTAGTAATTTCTAAAATAGAAAAGTAATATACAAGGTAAAGCGTAAAATAAATTGTGCATATGATAAAAATTACAAAAACAGCAAAATGTTTAGTTAATTTCCATTTTTAAGAAAATGATGATGTATAATTGCTTGAATTTTCATTCTATCGGGTAAAATTGGACGAAATTAATTACATAACTCAACAATGAATATGCTTTATGTTGTGTATATCTCATGGAGTTTGAAAAACACTTGGACTTATTCTTAGTTCGATGCGCAGTGCAGTTATTTACAATTGTCCACGGTCCATTTTAAGGACGATACTGGGACATTTTGGTTTAATCTAAACCTTTGGCAACCAATCTGGGGCCTTAAGGCTACTTACTGTAGCAATCCTCACCTTTTGTTTCTCTTCGTAGTTTATTGTATGTTCATTAGATTTTTTAACCATGACAAGTGAAACGGATCTCTCTACAGAATCGATTATCGATCCCTTAATAAGTGACAGTGAGGACATTTTTGGTGTTGTACAGAATATCTACAGTAAATCTCTAAACTAAAATTTGAAAATGTTTCATCATTCCATACTCATTTTAAAAGACTCTGACTGGGAAAACAAGTTTGAATCCATTGAAGGACGTATCCGACGTTACAACTTTACCGTGACTGGTCCTAGGCTTAAATTAGAGACTACTAAAGTGCATCAACTTAGGGACACCTACCGAAAATTATCTTGCCTACTTTTAATGGCAAGGTAGAGGATTGGATAGAATTTTGTTGCTCACTTTGTTCTCTTATGGATAGTGATACCAATCTTTCCGACACAAATAAATATCAGTAGCTAAGTCTTGTTTAAAAGGCTATGCATTAACCGTAATATCTGGACTTCCCTTGGACTCCCATAACTATTCTCTAGCGCTTGAAGCGTTAAACCAGCGCTATCAAAATAAGCGAAGATTAGCTAATTTTTTGTAAATAAGATTATAAACTTTACTCCTCTATTCACTTCTTCAAAGTCCCACCATCAAAGGTTTTTAAACGTTCACAAAAAATATATGAACGCTTTACGAGAACTAAAATTACCCGATCCTGGTGATTTCTTCCAATTATGTTTATCGTTAAATAAGTTAGATGCCGCTACCAGGTTAGCTTTCGAGGAAGAGGTGCCTTCCAACTCAATCCCCAATTTGGAGATGTTAATAAAATTTGTAACCGAAAGAGTTTCGGTTTCTGAACTTTTGGATCAAAGTTTGAAATCGGGATCCAAGAGAATGGAACTTTAAAATCCAATTATAAAAGTTTCATGCATTGGTGCCCAAAAATCTATAAGTTCTGTACCTAAAGGTCCCTTGTCAAAGACGCACAATGTGACGTCTAAGATAGAAGGTTGTATATGTTGGAATTGTGGAGGACCCTACATGTACTCCACTTGTAAAGAACCTAGGTGTAAATTCTGTTACCGTTGTGGTAAACCAGGTGTCCTGGTGACCACTTGTTCTAACTGCAAGTCGTACAAGAACAAGGCAGTCAAAACTGCGACTTACAATCCTTCAAATTCCTCTACAAATTCTACCGTAAAGCTACCTATAAACTGTTTACCACTTCTTTCCTCTAACGATTATAGCATTCTCGAGGTTTCTCTTAGCAGTTCTACACCTTTTGATGTCGCAAGCAAATCTATGAATCCTACCGTTACATAACTTGAGTCATGTCTTCAGAGAGCTATTCCACCACCTAACGATATTTCCTTGCGCGAATCCAACAGCGTTTTCTGTTGATTCGAAATCCAGCGGTATTTCTATTAAACAATGGTTTGTGCCGATACCATATCGAAGATCTTCTGATGGAACTACGGGAACACTTCTAGAATCGGTTGTTCCTTTTAAAACGGAAGTGGCAAATAGCATCTCTATTGTGATTGGTCAAAGGAACTTTAAATGTTGCTTCTTTTATTTACCGTTACTGTGATTGCCTAATGTTTTGGGACTGGATTTTATATCTATGCACCAGTTCCCGTTCGAACACGTGGCGGTTCGAAGATGACGCCTTAATATTTTCAGTTCGTACTATAGGATGATAGTGGTTCGTCATCCCAAATTGATTACGGACATTACGGATACGACGTTTGGAGTAAAAATTCCAAATGGGAATGAAAGAAAAATCTTGGATGAACTAGTATTGGTAAAGAATTTAGAATCTTAGCCAGGTCTAATTTCTCGAGTTTCGCATAAAATCGATATAGGCGGCGTTGTCTACAATAAATTAAATTAAGACCCTACAATTATTCACCTAAAGTTTTAGAAGCCATGCAGACTGAATTAGGGAAGATGCTGGAATTAGGCCAAGTTGAACCCAGTCATTCGGATTGGTCTTCTCCTGTAGTCATGGTGCGTAAAGGTGACCATTATCACTTCTGTGTTGACTTCCAGTGTGTGAATCAAATAACGGCTAAAGATTCCTACCCAATGCCAAACCTATATTCAATCTTAGATAATTTACGTTAAGCTAGGTATCTATCAAAGATCGACCTTTAGCAAGCTTTCTTCCAAGTCCCGCTTGCAGACGAATCGAGTAAGGATATTACTTCCTTCATCGTATCTGGTCTAGGACTATTTCGCCTAACTGTTATGCCGTTTCAACGATTAGTAGACTCAGTATTTAGGCCTGCAGTATATCCATTCGTTAGGGTTTTCCTTGATGACATACTTGTTTGTACTTCCGACTTTAATACACATTGTGTATTGGTGTTTCGAAAATTGAAAGAATCCTGTTCAAAAATTAATCCTGGTAAGTGTGAATTTGGCTGTGAGCAGCTACGCTATCTCGGTTATCGTATTAGCTCTGATGGTCTAAGTGTAGGCCCAGAGAAAGTTGAGAATGTAATATCTATCCCGAGAAACTGCAAGGAAATGCGGCGCTTCCTAGGTAGGGTCGGATGGTATCGGCGATTTATATGTCACTTCTCCACTGACGTAGCACCACTAACTCATATTCTTAAGAAACGAGTTGCTTAGAAATAGTGTGGTGAACAGCAGAAAGCTTTTGAATCTTTAAAATGTGCTCTTACGACAGCTCCGTTATTAGCTCGATCAGATTTTAACGTCCCGTTTTCTCTAAAAACCTATGCGAGCCAGTCTGGATTAGGGGCTGTCCCCACTCAGGTGCAAGATGGCAAGGAAAGGGTAAGCTCTTATAGTTCACGTACGCTATCCGAGTCCGAACTCAATTACTCAGTTACGGAGAAAGAGTGCTTGGCGATTCTCTTTGGTATAGAGAAGAATCGTCATTATCTCAAAGGTTATAACTTTACGGTGATTACTGACCATTCCAGCTTGAAATGGTTATTGAACCTTAAAAACCCATCTGGGCGTTTATCCCGTTGGGCATTACGGCTACAACCATTTAATTTTACCGTACACTACCGCAAGGGCAACCTAAATAGTGTAGCTGATGCACTTTCACGAACATCTAGCGTTTATTTTTTGGCAATTCAGCTAATTGAAGTTTCGAACTCCTCTCTTAAAGACGTATGGTACGATCACAAAATCTATCACGTTGGATGAGATCCCAAGGACCATCCCGACTCGCGAATTGAAAATGGTGAATTACATCATTTTCGTAAGGAACTCCTTAAAGGTGAATTAGAGGATCCCAGTGAAGACTGGAAACTAGTTGTTCCTCTGTCTCTTAGAAAGGAGGTTTTGGTATGTCATGATGTTGTGCACTGGTGTCATCTTGACATAAAGGAAACTCATTGGAGAATAGGTAAGTCCTGTCAACGCAATAAACCCCCTGACGCCGCCAACCGCGGTAAAATGTATCCTAGATATCTTCTTAAACCTTGGTAATTGGGATCCACCGATATAATGGGTCGATTCCCGCGTAGTTCCCAGGGTAATGTATATCTTCTCGTTTCTGAAGATGTATTTTCTAAGTTAGTTGAGTTAGTACCGGTTCGAAAGGCAACTTCTGAAGTTATCTTATCGAAATTTCGTTCAACTATTCTGAACAGGTATCGTACACCACTATATTTAATTACTGACAATGGGAAAAACTTTATTATTTCCCTTGTTACAGATATAGTTACCTCGTGTAGGATACGTTATGCGACTACCTCTGGAAATGATAAAAAGCATCTTACCTTCGTCAGACACTCTGATGCATTAAACAACCGTAACTGCTTCGAAGTGAATCATTTTCGATGGTAGCTATGTGAACTCCGCAAAATACTCTGCTTGCTAATGTTACTCAAGTATTGGAAAGCTATAGTACCCCTGATTAATATCAGGCAGAAAACTACAGTGTTACGGAAGCACCGTCAAGAAGTTTATAAAATTCAAGTTTTTTATAAAAACAGGAATTCGTATAAATCGAGCATCCCACAAAGAAGTAAAACTTGAATAATTCTTTCCAGGTGATTAATTGGAATGGAAATCAACCAAAAATTCAATTCTATTTAAAAGGGATTAAACAGGTGGAAGATATATTATCGGCAATCAAAGAAATGTCAAACATCAAATTTACAACGTAAGTGGATATTTTTAAAATTCTAAACTAATTACTGTGCTTAAAAAGAAGCATAATCTAATTTTACAAAAGTCATTCATTGTAAAATTATTGTTAATTTAAATCTACCCACAATTTTCTACCTGTCCTTTTGATCCGTTAGATAAAGTCATTTAAAATCCGGTTATATTTAGCAGAAACACACACTAAAGGATGTTACATAACTGTTCCTTGGCATTTTATTTTTTATTATAGATGTAAGAATTTATTTTCACATCCTTATACTATTATGTTTCATTTTGAAATTTAAATAAATGTATAGAATTCATTGTGCTTTGTTACTTAATGGTATATAAACGTATGTGTTAAATGAACTTTTGTGTAACCCATAAATTTTAAAAATAAATATTGAACAGGTAGTATAAACAGGTAAGACACAGCGTCACAGTAAATTTATTGTTCGAATAAAAGGGATTTCTCCCTCAGGCTTATCAAAAAAAATAAAGTTTGGTTACCTACTTCTAAAACCTAATAATTGCGTAATTTGAAAGACGTAATATAGTAATTTATCAAAATTGCTTAACATTGCCAATCAGGTAGCTAACAGTATCTTGGAAGTGAGATTATCGAGCATCATGGCATTTTAGTAACCTTTGGATGCCTCTGGAGTCAAATTAATGAAACATCCGTTATACAGTACACATCTGGTGGCGTTTGATTCCCTTAAAATTAGTAAATTGAAGGATAAAAAGTATATGATAGGATTCTCAACTCCAGAAGAAGCCATAGGTGTTGAAAACTTCGTTTCTGAGGTAACTCTAAGAGAGTGGTATTTTTGTTTTGATAGTCAATTCCGTCAAATGCGTAAATGTCTAGAGCTAAGGAGTGAATATTTTGAAAAAAGAATAAAAGAATTTTTTGAAAATTAAAATTCGATTTACTATATTGCGATTTTTATAGGCGCTACCCTCGTTCAAGCCGGCACAAATTTCATTTGCTGTCACTAAACATTCATTGTTGATATCAGTTCTGCATTGATTTATTATCATACGTCACTCTGCTATTGTGATTCCATTTGGTTTAATTTTCTGTTGATAATATTTAAGCGAAGTTAAAATAGCTTCAAAATTTAAGTGAGCAGGCAACTTATAAGAGAAATCTGACCCTAAGATGGCCTATATAGTGCAATTAAAACGTCATGCGTTATACAGATACCACTAAAACGTAAAGAGATATTTGTTTCGCTATATGAAACGGTTCACCCAGATACGTCATTAATTTTCATGTTCCTAGGTGTATCCAGTATTTACTATTCGCTTACATGTTTCTTGAAAATTACACAACAGAAGCCGTAGACAACTCTAACAAATTAAGACAGCTTAAATTTGAAATTGTAGTATTGTCGTTACCGCTGGTTTTGAAAGTACGTTCAAGTAAAATAAACTGTGCCGATTAAATAGGTTTTTGTTACAGGCAGCCTTATGCTGTAAACTAAGGTGTTGGCACCGTCGATATTTGCTGCAACATACTTATGTATTTATTTTGGTAATTGTTGAAGTGTCAATAACGATTGTCTTCGTTTTTACGAAACTAGATAGAATTGTATTTACCGGTTAATAATATATTATACGACGTAGAACATAAAAAATGGGACTGTTTTCATAAATCAGTGTATGAACATAATTATTTAACAGAGATGTTATTACCTTCAAAGTAGTTCCCTTCAGCATTCACACACTTCAGCATTTGTTGCTGCCATTGCCGGTAACATTTCTGAAACTCTGTTTTTGCAAAACCCCTCAAGGATCTCTCCGTTTTCACCTGAACATATTTAACAAAGAAAACATTAGTTTCCTTAATGCAAGACTTAACTATAGGAAATGATAAGAAGTCACAGAGAACCAAATCAGGGAAATAGGGCGGATGCTCCATCACAATAAAATTTCTGTTGGCCAGCAACTGCTTCACTGAGATAACTTTGTAACCAGATGCATTCTGTTGGTGCAATAGCTATTTACTACTTCATTACTGTGGTCTATTTGTCCTAACCTTCGCAATCTCTTCAGTACCTCAATATAGTAGTGCTGATTAACAGTTTGATCACTAGAAAACCACTCAATCATTACAATTTCTCTAATGTCGAAGAAGACAAGAAATATTGCCTTGAATTTGAACTCTAACGTACCAGCTTTTTTGGTCTTGAAGACTCTGAACACTTGCACTGCATCTACTAGCGCTTACTTGCAAGGTTGTAGGTAAAAATTGAAGACCTGGGGCGTCCCGAACCTTAACGATCGTGTATCGTACACAATTTTTAGCGCTAATGATAACTATCAATTAATTAAAAAAATTTGATAGCAAATATTTGCTCCATTTCATAATAGTGCTAGTACCATTATTAACCATAACGTATATGTTATCGTTACGTTACCATTAGGGAAATTTATCAGAACGTGACATTTAACATAGCCGCTAAATGTACAAAAATATGCCGGTAGCGCAAAAAAGGTATATTACAATACCAGAAAAAGTTTAGAGAAACGAGATTTGAAAGTCGAGTTTTGCTAATTTTTGACACTTATTTATACTAAAGCACTTAACTATCGTGCCTCGTACACTATTTGTTGCGCTAACGATAACTATCAGCCAATTACAACAATTTGATATCAAACCTTTACTCGGTTTCATAACAGTACTAGTGCCGTTTTGAACCATTATCTGGCAGTTAGGCAAATATATCAGAACATGACAATCAACATAGCCGGAAAATGTACAAAAACAGGTCAGTAGCGCAAAATTTTATTTACGAAACTATATGTAACGCTTTGAGCAATATGTAATTTTTTGCACTTTCGGGACTGAAACGTCAACTTTAGTCATTTGTTTTCATGACTAAAGCGAAACTTTCAATCTCAAGGAATTAAAATTTTACTTTAATTCCCAAAGTTATTAAAGTACATTAAATCCCGATAAACAAAGTAAATCTATGGCAATAGCAAAAATTAACCAATTAAAATTACGTATTGCTGAAAGCGTTATCATAGCGCGTCGAAAATTAAACTTAAATAGCATCTGCCGTGAGGCAGATCAAATGTGCTGTCACCCCCAAAATCATGCAATTACACTTTCTTTGACAGTTTTTATTTCAAATTATTTAAAAGCGCGAAAAGTAGTGTATATACGGCAGGACTAAAATGCTTTTTAATCTCTCATGAGATTATTTCTTTCTCGGGATAAAAAGGGGCATTTTAGACGCTTGGTACGTAATATACTATTAATTGGTTAAATTTTGTTATTATCTAGGATTTAAATTGTTTATACAGGATTTAAGGTTCCTTAATTCCCTACGCATCTAAAGTAAAACTTTAATCTCTTAAGATTAAGTGTCATTTTAGTGATGGATACAAGTGATTAAATGTGGAGTTTTAGTCTCGAAAGTGCAAAAAATATTTTTGAGCATTTATGTAATTATTTTCATTAATTTTGCTGAAGTAAAAATTGTAATTGAATGCGGTGTTTACTGACCTAAAGAAATTTCGTCTGGGATATATATAATTTGTCTGATGAGTGTTAAATCGCCTGCGATTTTGCTTTGTACCCACATGAAAAATTGTAGATTCATTTGAATCCTTTCGTATGTTTTTCGACTACCCGCAGTAATTGTTTAGCTAAATTTTGTGCGACCCTTGGACGTAGCAATAGTTCTTAAGTCGCAATGTTGGAGTAAGCTTTAAACTTCACAGAGAACTCTACAATAATAAATTCATACTTTAATTTAAACAAATACTTTTATTAACCTCTAGTATAATTGCGATTCTGTACTGGTTACTACCGTACTTCATTACACTGCGATGGAAGATGCAAGGTTTTTCTGTCAATTTTTTAAAGTGGGTTATTTGCTGAGATGAGATCTTCACCCAGTCATCGCTATTTACCAATTTTCACTTATTTGCACCTTACTCTCATTTTACACGTACGTGCATTTAATCACCAATCATTAATGGGAAAGAAAACCTTTTTACCATTTTAAATAGTAACTGACCTCTGAAAATGTCCTTATTGACGATCTTCTTGGATGTTTAAATAAATTCATCAAAATTTTTAGCAGAACAAGTACCAATACTGCGATCTCTGCAGTTTCTTATGCACCTAACTGATTTTTCTCTTCAGCATTAGAAACATCGTCGATATTTCCAGCTCGAGCTGCATAAACCCTCTTTGGAATAATTTTTACCAATTTAGGTATGCTTCTTTTAATATAATTACCTCTATAAGTTATTTTTCGCATTATTTCTATCGCTGTTGTTTCTTCTATTGACTAGAACACGGGGTCGCGATGTAATGCTCGTCCTATTCACTAATAAGTTCTCTATTAGTAGGTATTTATTAGTAAACCTTTTACTTGTTCTTTTACTGTTGATAACTAGTTGCTAGATAATATTTTAAGTTCAGTATACAACGCAAGGTTTTCTTATCCTGCATCACGACTATAATAAGACAAATTCATAACGAAGAGTACGAGAAATACATGATTACCCTGTCTGCCAGTCGATAGAAGACTAAATAACAATAGATAGTATTTGAAAAGTACCCTTCAAATGTAATTGTATTAAAATAACGGGTATATAAATAGCAGAACATGATTTTGAGAACAGGAATTTACAATTCGTTTACAATTTCACATTAACGTTTCCTAAATAGATCATCTGGAAAACTACTCACCATCGGAGGCGTTGTTCCCAATAGTTCAAACTGTGCTAGTACTCTTCAATCGAGACTTATTTCGCTTCTTGTGTTAAAACTCCTTGAATGGTCCCAATATTAACAAAGTGATGTAAATTTTTAGTTTTGAAAAGACGAAGTTATACGTACTCGCTTCTTGAGAATAAGGCGGTTGAGAATCCACATCTATACTCTTTTCGTCAGTTATTATGCGACAGAGGTTGATCTGTGGTAAGTTGTATTTTCACGATGAAACATTTGACTATATGAATTTTCTGGTAGCACTGAAAGAACTCCTTTCCTACCATTCAAAAGCTTCTTTCTTTAAGTTTCTCATAAAATTTTACTGGATAACCCTGTTTAATATTTATAAAATCCTTTTTCGTGGCAAGGCACTTAGGAAATGAGCTGCTGCATTGCATGTACTCGCTAATCAACTTCTAATCCGAAATCAAAATTAACGACATATGTTCGTCCTTGGTAATATTTGTAACTTTACCATATTATTACGGATGGATGATATACGATTTTAGTCTCATAAGATTTCTCACACACCTCGTATACTTCTTATTTTTATTGGAGGGTGTAAAGATTTAATCTTGATATTTCATCTCAAGTTTTTCTCTTTCTTTTCAGGTTTAATGGTGTTTCTAATTTTTTTGGTTGTCTGCCTATTATTTCCGAACAGTTTCGATTAATCTAAAAATGCTGCAGAAATTTCTTTAGAAGTTTGTTGAATTTATTTTTGCTATTTATGCCTGTTAATTTTGGTGGTAATTTATTAAACATTTTGATACCAGTATATAGAGGACTTTGTTGAGTAATAGATAAATTGTATTTTGGCAACCTAATTGCCTTAATATTTCGGGAGATCATTAATTTTATTGTAAATATACGTTTCTAATTTTTAGACGTAAATAAATATTTGCAATGTAAAAGTATTGAAATTCCTCCCTACAAGATTGTGTTACGTTCATTAAAAAAAATTGTGATTTCCCCAGCATTCAATACCATATGGTATTAAATTACTAAATGTGCATAACATATTATCAATAAAGATTTGGTGTAGAGTCTCTCGAATCTTTGAAATTGCATGAATTGCTGAAATTAATTTCTTCTTAATTTCCAATATATAGTTTCACCAGTTTAAATTGCCTATACGAAGTTAACCTCGCACAATTAGCTAATTTCAAAGGTTTTGCTGAATTGTGCTAAGTTTGTGCTAAATTGTGTTCGAATATTATGACCATAATACGCAAATTGCGTCAAAAAGTCGAAAAGAACCGTATTTTAGACCAGCTCCCACTTTTCATATTTCGCAATTTTCTTAATTGTGCTAAGAATGTACTAAAGTAGTATTTCTAAAGAATAATTACAGAAAAAGTTACGCCCAAAAAGTGTTTGCAATGACATAGAACTGAAGTAAGGTTTAAATTAACATCAGCCATCCGAATATCATATAATTGTAATCTGAGGTACGCTACCGCAGCACAATTCAACACAACCACCAATTTTGTGAGCACAATAATATAAAGGGCACTTTACTGTTGAGCGCGGGCGTTCGCAATAGCATTATATATCCAAACTTCGATGTTCTAACGATTCCATTACCACCAACTTGCATATATGGGTTGTGCCAATGCAACACAACTCAGAATAACCGCCAATTTCGCCAGTACAACGATATAAAGGGCACTTTATTCTTGAGCGTGGCGGTCCGTAACGGCATTTTATGTCCAAATGTGGATGTTCTTACAATTCGATAACCACACAATTGCATATGTGTATTGTGCTAGCGTAGCAAAAATCAGCGCAACCGCAAATTTCGCCAGAACAACGATAAAAAAGGCACTTTACTCTTGAGCATGGCAGTTCGCATCGACATTCTATATCCAAATTTCGATGTTTTAACAAGCCAATGACCACCAAATTTCATAACGGAGTTATGCTAGTGTAACACAACTCAGATATATAATTTGATGGTCATCCAATCGTCAGAGCATCGAAACTCTAACAGAATGCTGTTGCAAACGGCCGAGCTCAAGAGTAAATTTGCCTTTTATATCGTTGTTCTGACAAAATTGGCGGTTGTGCTGAGTTAAGCTGCGCTAGAACAACTCATACATGCAAGTTGGTGGTCATGGCATTGTCAGAAGATCGATATTTGGACATAGGATTACGTTGCGAACGGCCGCGCTCAAGAGTAAAGTGCCCTATATTTCGCGCTGGCAAAATTGGTAGTTGTGTTAAGTTGTGCTGCGCTATCACAACTCATATATATAATTATATGACAGTTGGATGACTGATGTTAATTTAAACGTGTTTTAGGCGTAACTTTTTCTGTTATTATTTTTTCGAAATACTAATTTAGCACAATCCCGCACAACTTAGCACAATAGAGAAAATTGCGAAATATGGAAAGTGGGGGAGCAGTTTAAAATGTGTTTTTTTCATTTTTTAACGCATTTTTCGTATTATCGTCATAATATTCGAGAACAATTTAGTACAAACCTAGCACAATTCAGCACAACTGTTAAAATTAACTAATTCGAAAAGTGCGAGGCTAACTTCGTATAGGCGTTTAAATTAATATTTATATGTAGACCTAGGAACTTAATACGGTTAACTGCTCCAATTTTTTCGAATTCTGTTTTTAGATTAATTTTTTTATTTACATTTTTAGTTGAAAAGAGAATGTATAGGTTTTATTTAGATTTACTAGTAATTTATTACAAGACATCCGATTATTAATTTGAGAAATGCTCATTCCAAATATGCTTAAGGCTACATCCATGTTATCTCTAATAATGATTACTGTAGCATTAGCATAAAGTATGTACTCCTTTATGCTTAGGTTATCCATTAAAACATTTATAAAAATGTTGAAAAGTAGTGCACCCAAAATACTACCTTGTGCTACTCCTCAAGAACAGGTTGAGGTTCTGAAATGCATCCTTCAATATTATGTAATAAAGACCCCTTAGGTACACCCAAGTAATTTAAAATTTCTCCACCATGCAATTTTTGCAAGATACTTGTATTTAATTTATACTGTGGAGATAAATAACATTTTGCTTTTAGAAATTATAAATATTCGTTTATGGTACAAAGTGTATTAAAATTCGATATTGCACAATATTAAATAATGTTGAAAGTTGTATCTTTTGGTTAAAGTAATACTTACTATATTATCAAAAGCAATTTATGCTGTCAGATTAGCAATATTAATACTTTATCAAATATAGAAAGTTAAAGAAGCTTGTTCATTTATAGTATGGTTTGCTTTAAATATGTGTGTGTGTGTGTGTGTGTGTGTGTGTGTGTGTGTGTGTGTGTGTGTGTGTGTGTGTGTGTGTGTGTGTGTGTGTGTGTGTGTGTGTGTG
>JAHWXV010454334.1:0-13036 GCA_024586415.1 Phrixothrix hirtus
AGTTGTTCTAGTCACGGTGTGGGATGATGCATTATTGTGATGCCATAACAAATGTAGTACCCAATGTAATATTGTTTGTGTTGAAGTCAATTCAATACCTAAGCTCATCTCTATTTCACAATATGTTCTTAGTCAATTTTCTTTCACTAATTGTTTACAGCAATGTTGCTTTATGCAGTAACTGCGGTTTGCAATTTGCCGGTATGGAGGTCATCTTTTAATGACTGCCATCCTCTTTTGAATTCAGCATTCCAATTGAATATTGTAGTCCGTGAAGGCAAAGAGTCTTCAAATGTTACCTGTAAATTTACTAGGCATTCCCCTTGTTTTAAACCTTTTTTATAATCATGGTAAGTCATCGCTCTAAAATCATGCCTATCGAGTTCCATTGTGCTAACTAAAAATGACCAACACAACAACGACAGTAACTCGGTACTTGCACAGGACTGACTAAAACGTTTGATATGCTTGTTTGCACATTACCCTAGTAAGGTTTACTTAAGCCATCATTGATAATAATACTTTAGCAACAAAATAATAATAATTTCACTATCTCCATAATAACTGGCTTTAAACCTCGCTCACGTCCAATGCCATTTTAGTAGAAAAACTCAGAATCCTTTCTACACGTTCACATATAAACATCAGAAAAATATCGTTCTGGGCTAAAACTTTCCACAAAGTTATATTAAATTATGTGAGCTTATAATTTACCAGCACATTTACGTTTTTTGAGTTGTATATGATTCATGGGACAGTAAAGTTGTTAATACTTGTCGAATGATTTTTAAAATTTTTTATTTGTTTATAGTACGTTTCTACTTATAGCAAAATTAATAAATGTCAAATTTTTATCTGTTGTTTAAAGACTTAATTTTGAATACCGTACGAATACTTTATGGAACCCACTGTATGTGATTTTAATGAATTTTTTTAAATGTTTGAAGGCATGCATATTTTTTGAACTTTTCGAAAACCTTTTAATAAATTAATTATAACACATCAGGCAACTTTACTAATTAAATATTTTTAGTGTGTGTATTTCTTTATAATGCAATTACAGAGTTTTATTAAATAATTGAATTGCTATTTGATTTTAACAAATACTGTATTACTTCTACTTTTTTTAAATATTTGACATCATCCATAAAAAGTTGAAAAGTTTTAAGGCAATCTTAATTTAAACATTTACATATCATGTGCTAGTGTTTTATAACGAAAATGAAAGTTTAATGAGAAACACATCTTGTTGCGGTTTTAGTAAATCAAAAGCTCTTAGCTGTTTTTTAGAAGTAACTGTGAGCTGTACACATGTAACAAAGTAATAAAATTAATTTTCGCTTGATAAAGTTTACTATTGAGGATTCCTTAGCCAACAAAATTCTTGAAATACAAACGCATACAGTCTTCATATTTAAAAAATATTGTATTATATTCTATTTTATATTTATGTATCAGTAATTTTTATAATGTGATAAAATAAAAAAGTACTCGGAACTTATTTTGAGCAATTCAAATATTTATAACAATTTTTCTAACTGCATCATGTAATGAAAACAATTAAAAGATACAATTTTGGAATCCTCATAAATTTAAAAGTTCATAAATTAGCACTGCTTAACTTAGCTAATTGTATTAAAAGCTTAGAAACCTTATATCAACTGCGGATTTTTACTTTCTCATTTGGAAGCATAAATTAGAGCATTGTAAAAGTGAATGTAAAAACTTGATAAATACTTGGAAAATAAAATACCTAAAACTTACATAACATTCTTTGTAAGCTAAAGCATCACATCCGTAAAATGTTAAAAAGAAAATTTTTTACGAATAAAATATTTAGTAATAACAACAAATGCAAAGTTTTATTAAACAGTAACACAATAACTTAACTTAATAAGTAACATGCAACATTAGTAATATTTGGCATAATTTGCAACTAGCATAACTTGCAGCATAATTCTATGTTAATCATAATTACAATTTTGGCACAACAACATACAATCTATAAAATAATTCAACGTGACCTATTACATCACATTTAAGTTCTAGCAATAACTGTTACAATCAATGATATTATAGCAAAGAGCAGCCCTAGCACTGTGATAATATCAAAAGAGGGTAGCTGAGAAGTACATGCTAGTCCAAAAGAACATGCAATGGCAATAGCTGCAGGATCTTCGTACCAAGAACAGCTCGGTTCCAAATCGTCAGAATTACGCGATTGTGATCCCAATGTATTTCTATTGCTACAAGTTTCTACATTTAAATTATCACATGCACTTTTAGTTTTTGCTGAATCATCCGATTTCCTCGAGCAATTTGAAACCGAATCATCACAACGCTCACTTTCTTCATCCGAAACTTTTTCATTACTACAAAGCATTTTATAACTGTCATTTAAACTTTTAACTAACTTTGGAGATTTAAGAGTATCGGAAGCTTCCTCCTTAGAAAGTTTTCGAGTTGGGTAAACATTACTATTCCCGACATTAATATTGTAGCAAAATTCTGAAATATAATTTTGTTGCTCCCGTTCAATGTATTGATCCTTAACAACTCCCTCCCTATCAAAATTGAAATTACACCCAGTTAAATGACCTTCCAGCCGTTCCGAATTATCATTTTTAAAAGTAAAACAGGATTTGTGAAGGGGGCTTGATTTAGTTGGCAAAGCAATACACTCAACACAAAAACTCTCCTCACCTCCTCCTTTATCAGTTTGATCGGTAAATCGGAAGCTGTCAGAATCATCCCTCTTGTTATTTCGTTTATTCAATGTTTCGCCCATCATATCGAATTCTTCTAAAGCAGAAGCCAACTCTGTTTTATGTTTATCCATCTGTGATACACATAAATCTGCAGATAAATCATCGGTATTAATTAGTAGAAGTTCTTTTTCTTCATCATCCATTTCCGTTGAACTTCCTAAACCAGTCAGAACGTCAGAAATTTCTTTTGAATTATCAGCTTCAGTTTTTCCATCTTTCTCAGTTTCTTCATTTGATTGAATATTAACATAATCATGATCGGACTCACTGTAAACTTCTACAGAAACAGAATTTTCTTTCAATTTTGATGTATCATTTGGTATAATGATGACATTTGCAACTGTTTCTGGTAAATGATCTACTTTTATATATGCAACCTCTTCTGCTGGCTCTAATTCATCTTTACTAACAGCTATGAGTTCGGTATTTTCCACCACACATTCCAAAAGCTTTTCACATAATTTTGTGTGTTCAGAAGTGGAATCAACTTCTTGTATTTGCAGATTGTTTAACGTAGAAATTATCGGATCTTGTTCAAATGCTGTTAGATCAATTTCTAAAGAGTGTAAATGTGATTTATCAATTTTACCATCTTCTTTTGATTGATCAACGTTGCTATTATACACAGGATTATAATTAAAATCATCTTTCATATTTGAAAGTGGCCATACAGTTTCGTTATCGCAATCCCCATTACTTGAATCATCAATCATCTGTGTTTTCTGTTCATTTTCTTGTTCAAAATTGATTAATTCGTGGGTTATTCTTTCACTGGTTTCACGAGCTTCGGCAGCTAAATTTAAAAGCTCATTTAAAGCAGATCCTTCAAGTTGCTGTTTCAATAAATCATCACATGGTGATGATGGGATTGGTGTAGATTCCTTAGTGGAAGCTCTAGATCCCCTGCGATCTGGTGTTGGTGGTTTACCTTCTAAACGGTCAAAATTAACAATCGGTATGTTAACCTGCAGTTTATGATGAACCAAACCTTCCTTAGCTTGACTAGATAATTTTAGATCACCAACACTATATTTTCGATAATCAGTAGGAGAGACGCTTCTAAATTTTCTATATTTTAATTCACCATCACTCATAAAAGCTTGACGAGTAGCATTTATTTTATTTTCCTTGTCTCTCAAAATTTGTCTAGCAACTTCTAAAGCATCTGCAACATCTGTAATATTTTGCTTGGTCTCACGATTATTAGAAATAAAACTAGGATTAGAATCTCTGTGTACCAGATTAAAAATGTTTGCAGACAAAGAGCGCACGGCTCTTTTCTTTTTAAACGAATCTCCCACTTTATTATTGTTATTAATATAATCCTCAGGACTTAAATTGCAAGGAGGAAGAGCTGGCTCTTTGCTAGAATCTTTACGTAAATTTCGATAAGCTAAATCATCTTTAACAATATCTGGGATTTTCTTAGATTTAAAAGTAAACTTCTGACTCACTTCCGGCATAGCATGTAAATAGTCGCTATTGGAGGCTGGCAATATGGGACCAACAGGAATGCCAAAAGGTAGCTGAGGTTCTGAAACTTTTAGCATATTATTTGTATGTTTCACATTCCTATAGACGACATCATCAAATGTTACATCGGGTTCCTTATTTTTATGTTTAAACCCCAACTGCATTCCTTCATCCACTGGTGTATTAAAAACAGGAGATGTTAACAAATAACTAACTTTGGAAACTGCAGACTGAGGATCACTTGTTATATTATACCGTTCCTTATTCAATTTTCTAAAAGCCATATCGTCTGCTTTTCTATCAGGCTCTGACACTTTTATTGAACGTTTTTTACGAAATGAATCAAAATTTCCATCATATCCAAAATTAGAATCGCCCAAAGTGTTTCGAGGCATTGACGTCGGATACGATTCAAATGCAGCATCTTTACGTTTTTGAACTGCCGCTGCTTCCCTCTGTTCTGCTCTATCCAACAAATCCTCATCACCTAAATGTAAGCTATTGTAAATTGCTTCCAGTTCATCTAAAGCATCTTCTAAATTAGAAGATTTACGTTGTTCACTTTTTGTATCATCTACTACTTCGTTCAATTTAGAAGACAAAAGATTAGTAGGACTAATTGGTCTAAAAGGACTTCCTTCACGCTTTGAATTTGTGTCCTCAGTTTGCGATTCAGAATTTGGTAAAAATATATTAGTTCTAACATGAGTTTGGGCAGTAAAAATCATAGGGCTTGTAGATGTAGATTTTCTATTATTACATCGTAGTACGTTCTCTTCGTCTTTTTGACGCCAAAAATCGAAAGGTTTTTGGGATCTATTTGGACATATAGACTCGTTTTGATTATTAGACTGTTGTATGGTAATAGGTTTTCGACTTCTAGGATTTTTATCAGCAAGATATCGGTAGCTATTAACATGATTTCCATTTTCGGGATGCATTACATTGAACTTTTGCACAGAATTTGTTTCTGGTGTAGCAGAGGATGGTCTTGGAACAGAGGGTACACGTTGTTTTGGTTCCCAAGATAGATGATCTTCAGAGGTAGATCGATTATTTGAATTAAAGTTAACATTATAATTGGTTTCGAAATGATCTCGATTAGCCACTGGGTCTGATATAATCTTACAGTTATATCCGTTTTCAAATGAGTATGAAAGCGGTCTAACATCGGAATTCTGTACGGATAAAATTCTTCTAGGGTCTCGCGGCGGAGGTGGAGGCGGTTGCTTTCTAGGTATACCAATGTTTTGGTTAATTATTACATTAGGTCCCTTATTATTAAATTTCCCTATTGATAGTTGGGCATGAACAACTTCGTCTCTATTTTCAGGTGATATTTCACTTTTGTGAATATTAGCATCATATGATATACTGCGGTGATTGTTAAAATCGGCAGGTTTATTTCCAGAGTCTATATATTCCAATAAAGTAGGAGATTGTTTAGATGATGATCCATTTGTTAAACCAATTGTTCTGTATTTATTATGACTATTGTGACTAGGAGGTATAGTAGATAAGCCTGAAAAATTTGGTCGGGATGAAGGTGCACTATTTGTGTAAGATAACTTTGTTTTAGATGTTGTACTAAGGATAGGACTCTTAACTGCAGATTTAATGTTTTGTATATGTTCATCCGGTAATTTAAAATTTTTAGACGAGTCGTAATCAGTATCGTGTTTATATGTCTTCAAATTATCTCGTAATTCATCATCTTTGGATCGCCGCCTTAGATACCGTTGAGTACGAGCTGACCTCGATCTTCTATTTAAAGAATTATCTTTGTACTTAGCTAAACTTTCGTCACTTCTAAAAACAGATCTTTGAGAATCGTCCTCTGAACTTTCTTCACCTTTAGAAGTATCTCTTCTTGCTTCTGCCCTTGCCTTGACTGTCTCTTTTTTACGTCGACCGAGGCTACTAACAGAAGGTGACTCTAATTTAGTATTTGATTTAAACTGTTCTAAAGATTCCTCTTTATCCTGTAGAGGTACTAATTTACAGGTATAGTCGCTGGCTGGTATAAAATTTTTTGATATATTATGTCCAGATACAGTGGGTTCTGATAATATACCACTATAATCTTCATAATTTCTATAACCATTCGGTAACGTATTACGGGAAGAAGGTGAAATAACGACATGGTCGAAACCCAACGTTTTCGATCGTTTTCGTTTATCAGATTTCTTTTTCTTTTTTTGTAAAAAAGTTTTGCTTTGGTTTTCATCATCACTGCTACTATCACTTTCTTTCTTTTTCCTTCGAAAAAAGTTACCAATGGACCATTTTTTATCTTTTTTTTGAGATTTCTCAGGAAAAATGTAACTGGTACCACCCAATCTTCGAGCCAAAACTGGGGAACAATAATGACTATTGTGATTGTTGTATTTTGAAATTTCCTCGGCACTGTTCATTCTTATTGGACTTCTAACTTCTTTAGAGTTTATGTTGGTATAGGAAGACCAGGGCCTTGGTCGGCTGCTCACAGTCTAAAAAAGTAATTTGTTTTAAATATTTCATCAGTTTAATAACTACGAATAAATTTAATAATAACTTGTTGAGTGCGGAATGTGTAGGTTAAGTGTATGAAGTTTCTGAACTGACCTATTAACTATTTTTGTTTCAAAATGTTCCTAAAAGTATTTAATATATAAATATGTGTTTTAATTAGAAAACAAATTTAAAATCTGGAACATCAGAGCATATTGAGAAATAGAATACATAAATATTTGTTTTAAAGGATTAAAAAAGTATATACATATATAGTCAAGGTTAATATGCACATTTTGCTTATATATATATATATATATATATATAAACTGATGCAATTCATAAAATACCCACATTTTAAAAGAGATGCACTGAAGATACTGAGATTAAGAAATATTCAATAGTTTTCTCATTCGTGGATATGAATACAAGAAGTTTTGTTATATTAGTTGTGCAATTATCATTGAACCGTTTAATGTTATAAATACATCATTACTATCTTATATGACCAATGGTTTTCAAATTTATGCATTGAAGCTTTCCACTAATCAAGTACAAAATGGTTATAAATGTCGTATTAATAGTGTTATTAATATTTTGGCTTCTTTGAAGAAATATACTGAATTTTTAAATTATTTACTGAATTTTATTAACAATTGAACAATTACATTGATATTTATTATAACAAGACGTTATAAATTAATAAGAATGTTTTTAGTTTAAAAATTACTACTGAAATAAAAGATTTTATGAAATATTTTAGTGACATTCTGAGAGTATTGAGAGCGACTTTTATTATATATGTATTTATATTAGAAACCCTTGAAAAAGGCAAATGTTAAAAAGCGTTTCAAGTGTGTATTTTACATTTTTTGACTGAATCATTTTCCAAGCAATAAAATGCCCATGGTTTGTTTAGCCCCAGCTTTACATCTTGGTATTATTAACTATTAGATATTTTCAGTTGCATGCTTTGCTAATTACATTTTTGGAAATTTTGTAACCATTTTTAATACAATGTTTCAAATTCCTTTATGAATAAAATGTCCTGCCAGAAAATGTTTCCAATTCGAAATTATGTGTTAGTTTCTCTGAAACTACCCAGAAAACCAAATTTTCAAGACCATGTTGAATTTTGAAAGTTGATCAGGGCATGTAAAATCCGTATGTCATTTTTATTACAGTACTGGTACTTGAAAATTATTTACATTTACTAATTTCACTTTGTTTAATAATCTTGATTGTTATTTGTTTATAAATGATTGTCAAAAATAATATTTTAAAAGTTGTGAATCAATAAATAATTTATACAGTCTCGGGAAAAATTTTGTATGTTACTTCCTAGGAAAGTGTCGTTATTCGGCTCAGGGAATAAAAGTACTTGGCTTCCGGACTCATATTTCAACTTAGTTTCCCATAAAGCACTACTTTCCTGATTTAATACATAAATAATTATTTTGCACTTCTAGGATTAAAACCACACATTAATCACTTATTTCTAAGTCTAAAGTGTCACTTTTAAACTCGAGAGGTTAGAATTTACCTTTAGTCCCAAGAAATTAAAAGTAAAATTTAATCCCTCTTATACAAAGTCAATCCAATCCAATTAAAGTTAATTACTTTTAATTAAACATCAAACCTATTTCTGATTTATAGTTACATTTGATTTCAAATTATTTGGAAGTGCAAAAATATGAAGTATACCTTAAGAAACTTTCGCTTGAGAAATAAACCTCTTCCTTGGGATTAAATGGGGCACTTTTGTTCCTTGGAATATAATGTACTATTGTAATTTGCTTCTTTGAAAAATAGAGACAAGAATATTATTTAATAATTTGTTTCCATTGAATGCCAAGATTTTTGTGTTGGCATACACAGATTTTCTAAAAGCCTGCATAACATTGGTAAATCAGCAAATAAAGAAATTAATCATGTTAAGCGTGCACTTTTTGGGCGTGTTAAGTATTTTAATCTGCCGAATTTCCCTGAAAGTACTTTTTGAGCCACAAATGACCTTTGGCGAGACACTTACTCTCAAACAATCATGCCAAAAGTAATTTCTTTGCTAAAGATAATGTTTTATATATCTGAATAAAAATAATTATTGGTAAGTGAAATTTTAAACTTATAGCATATATTCGTATGTACGATTTACAATTTTCCTGATGATTTAATTATAACAAGGATTTTTCTTCACCAAGTTACAGATGTTTTAGATCTGCAAGATTTCATTTTGGAAATTTCTGTTGTCCAAGATATTAATCCAGAAGCTTAGGTCAGACTTTCAATATTAAAATAAGGTAGTGTTGCAACGTTTATTTTGTAGTTTGTCTTACATGTAAAGTCATTTTGGCTACTAAAAGTTTACATACCAGAATAGAATTATTGAAGCTTAGAAATAATTTAAAATTTTTGTTTTGGCAAACTTCTCAAGCTTAAAAATGTTGTATAATTTACATAGTAATGGTGTTAAGTCAAGAGTAGTAACTTTAAGCCTCTTAAGGCCAAGACAAAAAATTACTTGACGGTTTAAACTCAGGCTTTGGATTTATTTTTAACCAAATTTGTGTTGCATTTTCACTTTGTTCACTTTTGGAATCAAATATGAATCAATACTAGCAAAGTGTTTATAGGGTTTTTAAAAAGTCAACTTCGAGACTTTCGAGCTCCTGCAATAAATTTCCAACTTTAATAACAATCTATACTTTAAAAAATCTCTAAGCATAATGCAAAAATATTGATTTTAATTAAAGTATCGCCCATTTCTTTCTCTAGGTATCCATAAATCACGGCTCATCGCACCTTCGTCTTTTGCATTATGGAAATAGTGCATTAAAATACAGAAGCATTTTACGAGGATTAAATTTTATAGACTTTCTGAGGCATGATGAGATTTTGTAATGAGCAATTTTCAATTCTTTATATTTCCTTAAAACTTTTGTGACCATAAAGCATATGCTTTAATTAAACCCATGAATAAGAAACTTTACAACATTTTAACAGTTTTGGTAAACTGTGTCTTATGAGAATGTTATAAACATACGAATGTTTGTTTTTCTAGTACAAAAGTAGCAACATCATCTTGTTCAATCCGAATTAGCCGTTGAATTGCTGCAGTTCAATGTACTTTTTGCAAACCGGGGAACTAGCCTTTGCATTACCTTCTTTCAGAGATGTTGCAAGTTATGGGTAATTGTGTAGTGTGCTAGTATATTTTTTCTTCAACTCTCTTCTTACCCCAATTAAAAATATCTTTTGGACATTTATTTTTTTTATATTTTGGGTTTACCAGTTGCTATATTTTCAATGCATTTATTGCTGTTATATCAAGTGGTTAAATACCACCACAGACCACCTATTTGGTTTTCGTTGGGTTATACTATTCTGCCACTTGATCCACCACGTCTACCGTATTCTTTGCGTCATTGTACTGCAGGATTATGTTAGGTTTATATTTGGTTTCTTTGCTACTTACTTCGTCATTAGTGTTCAGTAAAAAGTAATACTATTGCTGTATTTTTTTTGATACGTAAAAGACTAGCGCTCGGTTTTTTTTGAAACTGAATATTAACGAATACCTTGGTTTATATGGTAATGGTAACATATACTTGGGAACTTTTTTGTAGTAAGCCACACAAAGTAATGTAATTATCCCACGGTTATTGGCCTGGTGAAGACTAGTAAATAACTTATCAGCGGTTAAGTCATGTACCCCAGGCAAACGATCTACCCACAACCATAATCACCATTTTGCTCTGATTTATTTTAGGATTGTTATTTTCTTTACATAAAATGGAAATTAATGCAAACTAAACAAAGTAGTGCAGAAAACTAAAATGTACCTAGGTATACCTACTACATATTTTTCACATAAGCAGATATTCAAACCATATTTGTCTTGTTTACTTTCTATCCACACTCTTGCAGTGGTTTTTTCTCGAGAAGGATCTAACTTTTCACCAATACAAGGGCAGAAACTGAGATTTTGAGCTTTCTTGCAGTTTCAAACAACTTTTCCAAATACATCTCTTCCCCTGTGTGGAAATCATTAAAGCGAAAAAGTCTTATTAAAAATTTGAAGCGATTTCATGATATACAAACTGGAATTATTGGTCATTCCAGTTTAATTTATTCGTAGAGTAATTCAAATTTCACTTCGCAAAAAATGGTAGCTTTACCGTTACTCTCTTTCATCATGTCTAATACATCCTTAGGTAGAAATAACAAAAACGCTTCTTTTATATTTATAATAGTAGAAATTGAATTGTATAACTTTAGTGATTTTCTAACTATATCTTCGTTTAATTTTCTTTGCAGCAACGTCAAACGGTGCCTTAGACCATTAGGTTGCATTTTTAGACACAGTAAGGAATACCTGGGGGCAAATTGGCTGTCTCCGCTATATTTTCCGTCTTCTCTACGAATTATAACATCCTATTGTTCATCTTTAGATAAATGATCAATGCATTTTTCATTGCATGTGTCTTTTGTAGACATACCCCGAGTCGTGATATATAAAAAAACACATTGACCCATCATTTGTAAGTTATTCTTCTTTATAAATTATTGGGAAGCCACCCATTTTATAAACAAAAATAACGAGAAGTTAAAAGTGAGTCTACTTATTTACAGAAAAGCTGGAATTTAATTGTATTAGAAAGGACAAACAGCTGCTGAACGACATAATAATGGGAATTCTAGAGAATACCGAGACTTTTACGATAAATAAGTCACATAACAGAAATTCCCCGAAAACCTAAGAAATTGTTCTTATATATAAGAAACCTGAAAATATGCAAGGTACCGAAAAATCTCAGACTAGGACATTTTACAAGAAAAAATCTAATCAATGTTGCGCACAAAAAGTATCCGTAAAATATTGGTATGCGGAATGCTCGGAATGAGCAGGACAATACAATGATAATATTTTTCCTAGAAAATTTGAAGAAAACTGCTGCTTGAGGTATGTTTGTAACCCGCTTGGCCTTACAAGGACTTATTATGGTAAATGACAAATTGTTAATATGGTTAATTAAATAAAGGTGAAGACGACCTTTAATTTAATTAAAACAGTTTTACATTTCAGCTATTGTCTCGCTTGCGTTAGCTAATGAATGTATTACTGAATTAAAATTGTTAATTATTATAATATAAGCAATGGACCAATACATTTAGTTTATCCGCCGTCTGATTTTCTAATAGTTTTAGTAATGTTTTGTAAATTAAATGCAATGTGTAAATTTGTTGTCAATATATCGATTAATACGAATGTAGATTTTAGTACATTTTATTTAATTTTCAAATGTTGTTACAGAGATTTCGGCAAAATGAAAGGCATATTTTATTTCATTAATACTAAGAAAATTAATCAACCACTGACTTCCGCACATTCTCGGCTAAAAGAACAGGCTTTGGAAAATTTCTACAATTATTGATAGGTACAAGAATGGAAAGTTAGTGTGTTGAACGTCGCCTCTTTTATTTAGAGAAATATATTGTAATGCGTTAACTAATTCTTATACAAAGGTTTTTAACGTGAATTTAACATTCGCCAATGACCTTGACCTAAGACAATTTCAGTTTGGATTAAAAAATGGGGTGAGTCGAGATCTTTTGCGGGTAAAAGAAGTTAAAATGAAGATTCAGTTCGCTTCTAATAAACGAATCGAAGAGATGTACTTATTGCTAGCCACAAAAGGTGTATTGCCAAACACGATACATTTTCACCAGTACAAGTCAGGAACTGGACGATCAAGATAAAATTAACACTTTGTCAAATTACTTGCAATGATTATCAAGATGTTGAAAATAATCTTCATATGAGTGACTAGGCACGCTATTATCTGAAAGGAAATGTAAATAAATAAAATTTCCGTTACTGAGGCTCTAGATAATTTCCAACAAATTCGTCAGCGATCTCTACATAGACTGAAAATAATTGTTTGGTGTGTCACTTTACCGAATATTTGGATCGCATTTTTGTGAAGAAAATGAAGAAACGGTAACGGTTAATGCTGTGCAGTGCAAATGCTGTGAACATTCTTTTTATCACAAATTCGAGAAAAAATTGAGGAATACTGGTTTCAGCAAGACCTCGCAATAATTAGCATGAAAATTTTAAGGAATTATTTACCAAATAGACTGATCAAAATGGCACAATCTCAGATTTTTTACCAAGGTTATTTGAAAAATAGGCTGTATATACGGGCTATTACTGAGTAATGACGACCCTGAATGTCCCAAATAGGCAACCCAATTTACACTTTCATAGGTCGCTATTCCAATACAAAAACATATATACCTGA
>JAHWXV010454353.1:0-12879 GCA_024586415.1 Phrixothrix hirtus
ACACACACACACACACACACACACATATACACACACACACACACGCGCGCGCGCCCACACACAAATATAACGTTTGGTTTAAATACTTTCCGAGCGCAAAATTATCCTTAGCAATCCACAACTATGAAATAATTTAGAAGAAATCGGGATCTGGATAATTTATAAGCAATTTAAGGTATAGTTCGCTTTTCCTTACTACCATCTAAAATGATTGTTAGAAAACCATACTAATACTAATTACAACATATTGAATTTATTACGAATTCCAACTACAAAAATGTGTTAAATGGATTGATATATGTTATTCTTGTTGTACTGTGAACGCATAAGGAGTGAGTGATTTAAGTATCTACAAGTATTCCAAAATAACCATAAAAAACTGTACTCATAAAATATCTATGTTTATTACATTTTGTGACAACTCATCCATCTACTAACAGCCATGGTTCATCGGAAAATCCCAGTGTCCTCATTCAACTCTGTCCAAAATATCGCACTCATTTACTGCTGATATTTTCGCTTGCATTAAATGCATCAAGAGTTATTTTAGATGATAAAGCTATTTTTGTTTGTATAAATGACCCATCTTATGTACCTGCGTGAGGTATACTTCCAAAGAGGCGGGCGATGTATTCTTTCTTTTACAGTAAGATTTTCCACGAAATCTGAAAATTATTTCTAAGGCACTGTATATCTATTGAGGAAGCAAGTAATAGAATGAACCTTATGCATATTATAACATTTTAAACGGAATATATAGAAATTCACCAACCATCCATGTGATACAGGACCTTAATACATGATTCATACTAACCTGAAATATCTATAAATACAAGGAAATTCTATTGTCTATAATTTGCGTCAAGTCGTGCCATTGCCGCGTCCTGTTTGGAATTGGGATTAAATCTTACCTCAAATTCAACTTTAAACGCGTCTTTTTTAAAACTACCACTAAACAAATACCATCGGCTTTTTTAATTTTACCCCCGACTTTAGCAACAAATAAAAATAATTAAAAAATCTCATAGATAGAACAAAAGCTATTTGATTGCGAATTGTATTCTCTATTAAACAAATGTTTCAATATTATAAAGTTTCACTTTTGATTTTGAGTGTTGTTTTATAAACACATCGATTTTAGCCGTTCTTAGTTAACATCATTCCTAACATACTGTGCGAATAATAATATCGGGAATTGCTAAATTTCCAGATTTTATCAAAAAATAGTGAACAACTAATTTTGACGCCTTATTTGACCTTTTAAACGTTTTCGTTATGCTATTGGACCGAAAACGTTGAATTGGCTATGAAAATGTAGATTACTTTGTTTAACTAATTTTTGTTAGAACATGATAATTTTGCAATTTCAAATATAGTTATTCTCATAGTTCAAATTGCATTGCGTTTAGTGCGACACTTTTTTAGTAATTAGTACACAGAGTGATTTTAAAATCTACCGAAAAACTTTAACACGGTATCGTAGATACCTAACCACCTCCATTAGCAAGAAAATTTCATAAAATAGGACACTTGTTTGAAAAAATTGCACAAAAATGTGAATACAAATAAATAATCAATTTTACATGTTGCAGAAAAATTAAATATTATTTTAATATCAAATTACAGTATATATGTCAACTTCGTGTGCACATTCACCTATTCCAATATAGGTCATTCATATCAATGACCTACAGTTTTATTCGTTTGTAGATAAAAATTTTACATTTAATTTTAAATATGTTTAATTAAAAACCATATCCAGATTTTTATAAGTAACATAATTTTGATACTACACTTTTTAACATTCATACAAAATAAAGAAGCGCTTACTTTTTTACAAAAAGCGTTAAAGATGCGCTGCTTTAAATTAAAAAAATGGCTGTTATTCCGGTATTAGTTAATCTATCCATTATTTACACAAACACAATGTTCAACAAATGGAACTAGATTAATAAACACATAAAACTGAAAATTAATACACTTTGATAATGAAATATTGAAACTAGCAGTAATTGATGACACAAAAATACCTGATAAATTAAATTACAAAAAACGTCTGTAAACGACGGCAATCTTTAATGAACTGAACATCTCCGATTTATGTTATACATGTTGCGTTTTCGAATGACTAACAACTGCATCATGTCTTTGTAATTCATTTATAAAATCACACGATCAGATTTTGTGTTATTGCAGGGCTATTCAAACAGGTCTTTATGTATTTGTTATCTGCGTTTTTTTCGAAAACGGCAAGGACTTCTTTAAAAACACTTTTTTCCCACATGTTTGGTCCAAGTTTGTCGATACATCTTAAACTCATCCTGTATAAAGTTGGTTTGCAAAACAACGCTCAAATTAGTACAATTTACGACATATTATTTATACGGCCAAACCTAGTCGGTTTATAATTTTGAAACCTTTGTGTTTAATAGAGAATGAGATTCGCGATCAAACAATTTTTGTTCCATCTAATTTACTTTACTAGAATTTCTCTGTCTGCTTTCAAAACCAGGTCCAGTTTGGTAGTACGAGTAGTTGCCAAATTCTAAATATAGAATTAAACACTGCTAAAATAAAAATTAATTATTAATTAGTACCAAACAAGCCTTTTAAAGACACAGAATATCAAAACTGTTAAAGACTTTTTTAAATTAATTCAATAATTAAACAAGAAATCGATAAACCAATAAACTCAAACAAGGGCAACGTTCCGAAGAAAATATCTATCTTTATTAACAAGCATGAAAGTGATTAAATCAATTTGCTAATTCAGCTGACAGTAACAAAAATATAAAATAAGGCAAAGGGGTTAAAAATATAATCTTTTTTAATTAAAGGAATTCAAATGTTATTTAAATCAACAGAATTCTTCTAAATGCAGTTCTCATTACTGCAAGTTGTTTCCTTAGGCTTTCTTTCGAAAATATGGAGATAATTTCCATACCTTTCTAAAGAATATTATGACCCGTTTCAACCAAAGTTCAGCAATTTTAGATGTTTGAAAGTGTCTGTTCTTAATGTATCTTTTATGTTCGTTAACTCTTATTTCCAATGATCATCCACTTTCTCCAATATAAAATTGTTAAGAGGTGTTCATAACGTTTTTGTTTATTTATGTATGCATTTACTTGCTGAGAATCTTTTCGCAAAAATTTAAAATTTTAATAGAATTAAGTAACACAATAAATCATTCCCCATCCACGCCATATTAAATCATTAGTTTAATTAATAGATAAACCATTCTGCGCATAATTATAAAACGCGACCAATGACCGCGTTTACCGATGTCAACAAACTCGGAACTGCAAGTGGCAGGTATGCATGTTTGAACTGCCCTATGGTATAAACATCGCGTTGACTTTTTCCTTGTATTTTTTGAAAACTATTGCTTTATTGAAAATGCAACCTATAAATATATTTGTTTTCTCTATCTCTATCTACCTGTGTAATTTGATTACATGGTTATGGATACTTCATATAATTGTTGTAAATATCTAAGTTATATTCTCGAATTGCTTTACTACATGAATCCAAAATTGTTTGAAATTTCAAAAATAGATTAGAGGAACATTTTAACAATACATTTCGATTATTGTAATAAATATTCACATCTTGCGCAAATCTAAATGTATTCAAAACCCAAACCTGTAATCTATTAATCCTATTAATATTTTATAGGACAAAACTCTAACTCAGAATAATTTCAAATTTTTATTGTGATTTTACTCGAGAGGCTGGCTATGCCTGTTACCAGATATGCGAATAAAATTCAAAATGTATTTTAGTTTTTTTTTAAATACATGGTAAGTATATTTACCAGAGACCACCTACGAGAATATTTTTGTGAAATGTTCTTTGGTTAGTGTATTTACTACAACTTTTGTTCTTGTTAGATACATGGCTTGGTTTATTTTGAACAATCTTTATAATTTCATTGAAAAATTATATTTAGAATGAATACTTAAATATTTAGATCTATTTTGAGGAAGATTAAACAAAGACATCTATAGATAATGCGGCTTCATATTTTTGCTTTTTGGCAATAATACTGCAGCTTTTATTATTTATTTAAGTAAATGTTCTCCAATATTCACCAAACACACTATAGGTCTGCCCTATCGATGATCACGTTTTCTTCTTCAACCAAATTTAAGAAACTGGACCTTGCTTTATTCTATAGCATCCGATAAGTTGTGAAGCTAAAGTTAATATAAACTTTAGATGCGTAATAGATTTGGTTTTTGACTGCATTCGTTTGAATATATTTGTGTATATGATATAAGAGTTTATTATACATATATCAAGGCAAAAATAGAAAATCTTTAAATACCACTTCCTGTTCTTCTAGGAAATAATACAGGCCGAATGCAATTGATTTAAATGATCTACCTGCCCCCACTATATATTTATTATAATCACTTACAGAAATAGGCCAGTCGCCTAATTTTCTGGATCAAGCTTTTAGGTTCGCAACATTTTCGTATTTCGCAAAAGATCATGCCTAATACTAGTTACGAACGCGCTCTTTTTACCGCGAACTTTCCATTTTTATATACCTATTTCGTCTGACATAACACCATCACTTTCCCCAAATTTAGTTCATAATCAACAACTAGTTTGATTTTGTCGATTAGTTGTACAGGCAAAAAATTGGTTTCGTAGTAAGCATTATTCAGGAGAAAAAATATTATCGAAGAACAAACAATATCCAATCCCTTAAAATGTAGCAAATAATCGTACAATTACTCTTTCACTAGGTGTAATATTTTTGTTGATATTTTGTTCAGCTCCTCCATATATTATTATTCCCAGACAATACCTTGGTACAGGGCATGCAATGACCCATATTTTGAAACCACTTTTTATTAGTTTTATTAGTATGTACTACTTCAGTGTAAAACATTCTTTAAATTTCACCATTGATTCGTTTACACTCAGATATCTTAATGGATGAAATAATCTTTTAAGAACAATTTTTATATGTACTAACATTGGAAGCCCTTTATAATAGCAATGGTAACCATTTTCCCCTTTATTATGCAATTTGAATTGTCATTCCATTGAATAAATCGTAGTAATTTTAAAAAACGTTGCACATGTGATACTTCTGCTATTTGGCTGACAAAAGTTGGAATCATTATTCCAATATAGCCTTATACTAGGTAGTTGATGAATCTTCATAAATTATTATTAGAAAATTCCAAAAATACATTTAGTACTTTTACATAATCTAATTTGTTATTATTTGGAATGATATATCAGGGTACCAATAAAGCCGGAAAATCACGGAATTGATGGAATCGTCAGGGAATTTTGTAGATATAGAGAAATCACGAAAATATTAAGTAAACCTGTAAAAATTGGTCATAATCAAGGAATTTCCACTTTCCACAAGGAATTTCTACTTTCTGCATATCGATTGTCTCAACAAAGTTATCATTAAGAATGAAAGTTACGTAATATATATTTATGAAAAGGTAGAATACCAAAATCACACAATTTGGCGTTATCATATTGGTTAAAATACTACCCCGGGTTGGTGCCAAGGTCGTTCTCTGTTTTCAGCTTTGATATTAGAATGATATTATTCGAATGCCATATTTGATGCTAGAATAAGCTCCATTTTAATAAATATTCGGGGATATATATGGCTACTTTAAATACACAAGGTACACAGGCAATTTGAAATTTTTTTCGAAAACAATGAAGTTTATTCAATTATCAAAAGGCAAGCTAGTATTGTTATTCTAATACCAAAACAGAGCAAATAATATTCAAAATGATATTTATCTTATATAAAAAGCGACACATATCAGGGAATTTTAAAAAAATTTCTGGAAATCAGGGAAATGTTAGGAATTTTTTTGCTCAGATACTGTAGCCACCCTGTATATAGATTTCATTGCCCTAAAAGCTGTTGAAAAAGGGTTTCCGTAATTACAAGCATTAAAATTTTCAAGGGACTCTTTACATCTACCTAGGCATTACTTTAAATGCCAAAACGTTTTTTACTAGATGAGTCGGAAGTTTGTTCGTCGTCGTCATTTATTTGTGTTGGTGAAATTTCTGGTAGTTCTACTTCACCCTCAATGTTATCTTAAAAATCGTCATCAGATTTCATGCTGTTCTGTGAAGTTGCAAAATTGAAAATTCAATTTAACATGATCCATTAGATGTTTTCGATATAGAAGAGCTTATCAAATCACAAGTAGAAATAATAATTGAAGAAATATATCCTTTGCATCTTCAAGCCCTTCTACTCCAGAATATTCAGGCATAGCGTCATTAAGCATAAAATCCTGAAGGTACTCAACATCTTTTGAATATTCTACATTATAATAATTCTTCTTATCCATTGCTGTTAGAGAAATTACATGATTATAGTAAATACAGGGGCTATTAAACAAAGGTATACCATTAGTCCAGTTATTCCAAAATTAAGCTGTTTAAAAAGTTAGCTTTACTTTTATCAAAATAGAACTATGCATCCACATCTTTGGGGTATCAATAAAATTAATGTATTAAAATTGTGTGTTAAAATGAACTGCTCTTTCAATATAAACGTAATGTAACTTCATTTAACAAAAAGAAGTACCTTATTATGATTCATAGTCTTTCAGGAGCACCCTGTATAAAATGTTGTATCTCAGATTACAGTGAATATTAATTTGGCGAACTTCTATTAGAACCTGTTTTCCCAATTTTTGCGAATAACATAAATACAGGGTCCGCAAAATGTCCCAGAACGGACAATTAATTTTTTTTATAATTTCAATAAGATTACACTTGATATTTCTTCCCGCACTTTTTCATTATGTATCCAAGCACGTAATAATATACAGGGTGTTCAATTTAAAATAAATAATTTTATTTCATTTCCGACTAAACGGGAAGTGGAAGAATTTCTTGCCTTTTTTAAAATACGCATTCCAATTTTTTACAAATTGCTTCAAAAATAATCTAGATAATTTATCGTTCCCGAATTTTTCGCGGACCAGAGAAATCCAAAAGACGCACACATTAAAACAAACGTAACTGTAAATCGTACTTTAGTTGAAATAGTTCTATCGGATACCGCAACATAGCATCACAGGTATTCATTGTAGCGTAGCTTGGAGCCATTGTGAGGTGTATTGGTCACATGGCGGCAGCGGTATTGCTGAGTTTATTGCTTGGTAAACAGTTTTTATTGTTGAAAATTATTTTCAGTCATCGTTGTGCACGTGTTGTAGAAAAATTTTGTAGCAAATATCCGGATGAAGCAGTACCTAACAAATCGACCATAATGAAGTTATGAATTAATAAAATTTGCTAAATCTGAAAAGGCACAAATAACAAGAAATTTTCCCTGGTCGGGATTTGAACCCAGAATTTTTGGGTAAATATTCCAACATGCTAACCATTACACTACCAAGGGCCATATACCAGTCTTTTGAAATTTTTTCTATAAATGTGGCATTTTTGAAGTAACGATGTTTATACTAACTTGCCAAGGAAAATTTTTCGATATTTGTGCCTTTTCCGATTTTGTAAATTTCATTATCTTTACTACTGTATCCTGAATCCTGAAACTCATGCAACGTTCACCTTCAACAAGCTTAAGGAGACTATTAGCGCATTCTCAGATTTCGTATGGAAGTGCTTAGAGAGCAATGAAGCGGTTATACTTTCGGGTATATCACGTTCACAGTGTTGAAGAACTGAAGGAGCCGTATAAAGAAAAGCGCGTTGTATACTGTACATAGTTTTGGTCATATGTTGACAACCATGAAATTTTAGACCTTGACGGTGTTTTCTTTACTTGCGCAGCGTAGTTTCACCTTAGTGACTACATGAATAGTCAAAACACTAGAATTTGGTTAACAGAAAATCTACATGTTACATGAAAGTCCCTAAACATAACGACGAATATTAACAATATCAGTGTGCATATGCTCCACAAAATGACCTCAAAGATGATAAGAAAAATTCGTGTATGAACTATTGAACGGGGCAGCCATTTTAGGCATATGTTGGAAAAACTAAAATGCGAGTTTGAATGTAAACGCTAAAAATAATAAATCTTTAAATTTGTGATTTTTTTTGAGGTAAGTGTCTTTTGGGCCTCAGTGTAAATAAAAGCTAAGCGCCATAAGTATACTATACCTATATGCAATAGGCAAATGTTGTTAAAGTCATATAAATAACATCTTAGCGCTTCAAGTATACACTGCAGATAATAAAAATATATTTACTTTGGTACCCACATTCCATAAGATGATCGTTGAAAATTCTAATTTATAACAATTATTACACAATTTGTGAATAAAGAGAATTATCAGACAGTAGTATCGACGTAGCAGTTATAGTATTTATACGTTTTGAAACACAACTTTACTTGTTAACATAAACAAGATGACCAAATATGCTCATACATACAATAACAAACGTACGTTTACCATTGGTAAGAATGCTTAGAACTTTTTACAAGTATCAAACGAATTGAAAATATAACAAACAGGAGAGCATTAGTATGACGAACAAGAGCTACCAAGTTCCATATTTTGGGAATTGTAATGTAACTCAAGCCTTAACAGCAATTAGTAAAAATATTTACCACTTACAATTTACCAAAACCTATAAAGGGTTTTGTCAGAAAAAAACCTGGAAAAGTCAATGAATTCGAGTTATTTGATTTGGTATAAACCCTGTAACGGCAATTTTAATTTTATCTAAAAATAAGTTCATTATTTAACACACGTGCACACAAGCCCTTTGTGAACATAAATCTATAGACATTTTTAATCTAATGTAAAAAAAATTGTGAAATTTCGCATAAAAATATATTATGGATACAGACCTATGCAGGGTGGTCCAACGAAAAGTTTGCTCCTCGCTTAGCGACTGGTTGAGCAATTTTCTAAAAAATGCTCGGTCACGTCGAATTTTTTTTGAGGGGGTCATATTTTAAGCATACTATCCAATCTGTCGCTCAAACCCCCTAGAGGGGGTGAACCACCCCTCCAATATTTTAAATGGGAGATGGAGTCTAGCAATACATCATTTTAAAGAGAACAAAGTTCCTTTTATAACAATGCCATAATTGGTGGATTTAACTAAAAGAGTTAATGCAGAAACGTCTTTAGAAACCCAAATCCAACACTTTTTGTATTAAGAAAACATACATATACGTTTTAGTTGTTAGGCATCAAAACAATCACATCATTTAATGTTATTAAATTTTTGAAAGGGGTAAAATTCACTCCGACTTCAAAAAATGCTATATTGTTAAAGGGTAAGAGTGGTACAGGATTCTAAAAGGTGACACATTTCCATTAAATGAAACGAACTTTGTATATTAACGACTTTATTGAGACATTACTTTAACATGTGTTCAGAATGTGACCCATTTGCTTCCATATAATAATAAAGATTGTGCTCAAATGTTTGGCGAAAATTTGCCAGCATATCATGTCTCCACTCAACTATTATTCGTTGGCGAAGATTTTCGAAGAATTCAGGCTTTGTAGCAAAACATTTACTTTTTAAGTGTCCCCGAAGAAAATAATCCAAGGGCGCTAAATCAGGTAACCTGGCTGACCGTTCAATTGGACCTAGTTTCCCAATCCATCGCCCAGGAAACCGATGATCCAAAAATTCTCTTACATGAGCAGCATAGTGTGGAGGTACCCCATTTTACTGGAAGTGAAGAGGATCACCATTATGATTTGGATCATTTTCTATTATCTGTGTTATTAGTATGTCAATCACATCTTCTAGCATGATTAAATACACTTCCCCAGTCAAGTTTCCAGGAATAAAAGGTGAGCCTACAATATTGTTACCTAATATATCACACCAGACATTTAGTTTTTATGAATGTTGTGTGTGAACCTCTCAGGACAAATGTGTGTTACTGTCATCCCAGTAAAGGCAGTTATGCCTATTTAAAGCACCATTTAAGTAATGGATACTCATCGGAAAAACATATATTAAATAATAAGTCCGGATCGTCAATTACTTTCTGTCTCATGTTGTCATAAAACTACAACCTTCTGTCAAAATCATTCTCGTTCAGTTCGTGCACTAATTGAACTTTATACGGATGGTATTTATAAGCTTTTAAAATTCTTAATATGGACGAACGAGACACTCCTGAGGCATCAGTTACTTG
This sequence comes from Phrixothrix hirtus, assembly GCA_024586415.1. Classification (NCBI taxonomy): domain Eukaryota; kingdom Metazoa; phylum Arthropoda; class Insecta; order Coleoptera; family Phengodidae; genus Phrixothrix; species Phrixothrix hirtus. The sequence continues at coordinate 10,154 of JAHWXV010454353.1, forward strand.
ACGAGTACTTTAAGTATGATCTAATGCTACATGTCCTAAAACAGCCACTTCCATAGCTTCATTTCTAATTGGTCGTCGCCGCTGGTATTTCATATTACAGACTAATCCGGCATCGATAAACTTTTTTACTAGTTTTGCAACATACGTATTACTCACATTTCTATTGGGTGGAGCATTATTAAACACACAAGCAGTAAGCTTCGCACAACTATCGTTTTGAAAATAAAGTTTAACAATTTCAACTAGTTCTAGAATTGATTAAACCATTTCTTTGTACTGCATCTTTCACTCTTCTTAAAACTTCGACAAAGTTTTCTTTCTTCACCATTAGACTTTGCTGAGCGAATTGAAGTCAATGCACAGTAACAACGAGAAGGTTCAAATTAGTTTATGCAGATTTGTTCGCACTGAAGGTCTATCTATATTAACACACCCCCCTTCTAAAGTAGGCAGAGTTACTAGAATAACGTTGTATTACAAGCATTCTTAATGGTGATATCACACGTATCACTTCAAATACAGCTGTTAAGAGAAGGATGCAATGTAAAAAGTTGTGGACTGTGAATAATTGATACTCAGGTTTATCATTTTTAGGGTTTTTATAAATTTTTATATTTACTACCATACAATTTTCAGTTGTAAATAGTTGAAAATTATTTTGAAATAAAATTTTAATTATTTTAAATTAAAACATGTATCTTAAATTAACAACGTCCCATATCTATAATTAAAAACTGTCTCTAGATATTTATTTATACATGTAGTTGTTTTTTAAACTGTATAATTTTAGTAGTCTCGAGGTCATCCTTGAAAACAACACATTTACATCTATTAATGTATTTCAAAACAAAGCATTATCATTTTGTAAACTGATTTATATGTAAAGACGTTGTCACAATTTTTTTGTCAGGCAATTGCCGCAAGGCAATGATGAAATACCTTTATCGATCGCATACGACACTTTTCAAAATATTCAGCTTATACGGACTAAAATCACCTTCAACTGAATTTTATTTACTTTTAATAAGGCGAAACCAGCCTGCAATTTATGTTTCACTCATTGATATCTAAAAAGCTTCTATGTTTTTATTATAACGAGGACAAATAGATACAGTTCAATTGTTTTAATTCCTTATATGACCCTCCAATCCTTTGATAAAACTACGACTTCCGATTGTTTTAAATATACCTATTAAGTTTATACCATCTAAATCCATCCAAACAATTTACGATTTAAGGTTACTTTATTTAGGACTTGCTAGTTAAGAATAACGATAATTAATTTCGTTATACGAAAAAGAAACACTTAAGTTTAAAATTCCACCATAAGAACCTCGTGAAAACTTTTTTAAACTTCCAATACTTTTGTTATCTGATTTATATAAAGCATTTAAGTTATTTTAATTTCTATTGAATTTGTTTAACTGTCACGCTTTTAATTAGAAAATAATAAAAAATGTATACGTTCACTATTACCCATTAATAATAAAATGATTTTTCATATGCTGAAACTTTCATAGCGACGACTAAGATATTTAGTTTAGGATATACAGGGTGTTTTACATGTTTTAGTCGACATTTTAATTCGCGTTATAACAAAAAATAATGTTGTCTTAGACATTTCTGGCGTAATAAATTAATCGTTTGGTTTCATTGCTTTAGCTTAACTTCAAACATAGTTCATTTATCAGAATGTAATATCTATTGTTACTACTACCAGTTTAAAACTGGGCAACTCAGTCGACTCGTACGGTTGGAATCCTGTGCAAGACAACAAGTTAATTGTGTGAAAATGTCCATTTACGTTAATATATTATCACTTATTTTATTTCTAATCTATCTGAACCTGTTCAAAAAATCAGTCTAGCGTTTAGGTGGTCTAAAGTATACTGGGTCAATGTGTAAAATAATCAATTGTAGATGAAAAGTAAATTACTATGCAATCTCTGACTATTCGTTAATTAAAATATTACCCTGGTATAAGGAGCGGTAAATATATTTATTTTCATTAATAATGTAATGCTTTTCAAAATAATGTGATTTTATATGTCTTAATCTTATATTTTGAACAATTCATAATTGAGTCTACATTATTACTTCATTTTCATTGTAATATTTTCAAACACCACGCATCCTCTGAAAATTTATTCGAAAATGTACCTTCATGAAACGAACCAAAAAATACGTAAACCTTTGGTAACATTTTTACATGGTGTACATTGTATATTACTGTAATTAATTTTAAAAGTGACAGCTCATCCCATCGCTTACTGAATTAAAAAAAGCACACAATTCTATTTTAAATTCAGTCATTATATGTATATAAGTATTTATGGTTTGTTGTAGAAAATATAGATATCATGTATCTATCATTCAAAAGCTTTCCTCTCTAATAAATTCTCCCAAATTAGTCAAATACAAAGTAGGTACAACTATTCTGATATACATTAATAACCCTTGTTCCTTTCGGTTTGTTAAAAGTTTACATTGCATTAAATCATATAAAATTAAATGTATAGTATTGTATAATAGTATATTATGTAAAATCATTAGATTACTTTAACAGCATAAAATGAGTTTTATTATACTAAATATTTTCGTTTTAAAAATATTGAACTACCTGAATTGTGGCTATTAGTCCTATAAATATTATTTTAATTTATATAAAAATGAACTACTAGGAATATATATATATATATATATATATATATATATATATATATTTT
>JAHWXV010454405.1:0-11289 GCA_024586415.1 Phrixothrix hirtus
ACATATGTATTGAAAACGGCCGCCCTGCAAATCTAAAGCTTTAACATATTGCTTCATAATACCTAGTTTGATGTGGAGAGGTGGAAAAATGATATTTTCTGTCCACTAATGGGTGGTTTATAACGTTGTTTTCTCCAACGTCTGAGGATGTTCTAAGAGGCCAGCGTTTCTGACTCCAGTGTTGGTTTCGTGCTCGACTATCCCAAAGGCACAGAAAACAAGGGAGCTTTGTGTATCCGCCTTGGAACCCAAGCAAAATGATTACCATTTTAAGATCCACACAGATGATCCAGTTCTTTATATTTTAAGAACTTCAAAACATTTTTAATATCTTCATGTTTCTCTTACGTGAACAGAATATCCAAGAGGAATTGAACCATACACATTACGTTCAGTTTAAAAGGTGGACGTTACACTGAAAACTGTGATTTTTATCCTCCAATTGAACCACGAAATCGTAAACATGTCTTAGCTCTAGCGGTTTTTCTACTAGAAATATTACCAAGGGTAATGATACAGTTCATTACGTAGAAGAAACAACAATAGCAGGCAGCAAACTAAAGAAAACACTGAAGGAAATTTACATACCCCATGGATCCTATGAAATTAATGGCAATCCACAAAAAGAATTCACCTAGAGACATTTGAATAAACCGAACACTAAGCAATCGAGTGTTCAACAAATCTTTCAATTAACAGCCAATTACAATGCTCTTTAATGTGTAATAAAAAGCAAGTGCAGCATTGATTTTGAATAGTCAGAAGGTATAGCATGCATGCTAGGGTTTAGTTCAAAAATATTAGAATCTAACTTGCAAAATTTTTCTGACTTGAATGTGCAAACCTTCAAGCATACTAACAAACATGTAAAATGTAATATAGCAAAAGGAGCATATGGAAATGGTGAAAGGGTTCGAACATTATATAAAGTTGACATATCTATCCCACCAGGCTCTAGATTAAATAAACAGCTAATCCATCAAATTTGGGAGTAAATACTAATAACGAACATAATTAGAATAACCTATTCAATTGCCTCTTACCAGTTGATAAGATAAAACCTTAAACAAAGCCTCTAAAGATTAAAAACAAGAAGACAAAGAAAAACAACATATACGCCAGTTTAGTAGAGAAAAACCATCTTTACCTGAAAAACAGTTTTGGCTTCAATTGGTTTAAAATCTTGAAACTAATATCAATAAATATGAGTGTAAATCTGAACATATTTGAAAGTATTAGTGTTGATGAATCAACTAGTTAGTATGAAACTCACACTTATTTACCGTCCGGTTTTAGAATCTATGGATTATCTGATGAAATAAGAATTCAAATTTAAAGTCAAGATTTGATAACAGACGCTCACAATAGCTACATTTATATAGAAGGATAAATTAAAGTTAATGACGAAGCAGAAGTAGTTGCTATAATAATGAGAATACATTAGCAAATAACTTCTGCTTTTTGTTTGTAGAAATTCGATAAGAGCTTGCTGGATAGAAAGTCGACGTATGCAGATTACCAGGCATAACAAGTACAAGCAAATGATAACCAGACTTTAGCATTAGCAGCATGGTTAGCGCAAGAAAATCAACAATACCCTCAAGTACAACACGTAGTAAATAATCAAGAGAAGAAGTTTTCGGTTTTTCAAAGATGTATGAACGTTCGATTATTCTCATGCAACAGGAGCTGATTTTGATTAGATCAAGATCACAGATAAATTCTTACAAGAGTGCAACTGTAATATTACATTAACAAACATTTGCTGGGAACTGTACGAGTTACCCGCATTGAAGCAAGACTTCAATTAGAATAGGGAAACCGTGATGGATTCTAGTTGGTTTTCAAAACAATCAAAAGTCCAATAACAGTGAAGACGCATCTAAATTTGAACATCTTAACATTACAAATCTGGCTCTTCATCTAATTTTTGAAAAATAACCTTATGAACACATGCGATTAAACTTTAGTGAAAACGAATATTCACAACCCCATTACAATTATTTAAATTTTTAAGCCTTCTATTATGATAAGGGAATGATCAATTCTACATTTAATTATACTCAATTTAAACAGTGTCCTATCTTTGTAATCAGCTGCTTTAAGCAAAATGAAACATCGAAGAATTTAGCTATCAACATTAAATTAGATATGATAATACACCAACGCTTTGAAGAAGGTCAATGGCTTATTGCTTAATAATCAATAACAACATTGTGCAGTACAGCATCCTGGCAAGTGAAGTAATAGAAATTAAGATTCTATAATTATATATTAAATTTGTTTTTTATTAATTTACTCAAATTAAGTAGCAATGTACAGTCAAACACCAAAAATCCATACACATTTAGCCTGAAAAATTGCTTGGACTGCAATGATCACACAAAGTATCGCAAGAATTTGAAGACGTGTTTGCTCCGCCTATAATTTCTAGAGCTAAATTTAGTATTCAGTATTCAACTGAATTTGGTCGGATAAACATATTTTACGTTATAGGTTTTATAAAACAAAATAAAGCTTTACTAAGATTTTATTCACTATAATTGTGGTATGTATTTTTCTAAACTGTAAAACTGATCGATATAGTCACAGAAGATATTTATTATTATTAAGACCAAATAGTCAAGTATTGACTAACTTGGTCAGTAATTAAGAAAACCGTTGTTATTTACAACTATAAATATCCATAGTTAAATTTATGTCAACATATTTAAATTGTTAAAATAATTAAAATTATAATCTAACCTTTTTTTATCACGTCATCCAATCTTATTATTACTGTTTTTTGTTTGTGTACTGTGTTAAATAGGGAAAGATCGTAAATTATAGTCGGACTTGACAACTTTATGACGGGCGGATGGCATCTCAAAGTCTATTAGTTTAAAAAGGCAAGAAAATATTGGTAACAATATAAGAGCCCGAATAATCATATTTCTAGCAGGGGTTTCAATATTTCTCAAATTGCGAGGCAATTGAATGTTATCGTCAGTATTAATAAATAAATACTTTGAATAATTAGATCTACAGGTCGAAGCTAACATCGGTTCTATATAATATATTCCGACCACATGTATTATTTATCGTTGAAATGAGTAAAAATCGCTGTATTAAAATATGTTAACATTCAACTTCAGTTTATATTTTAAAAAAACAGTTGTGTTATAAGCATTGATATGTAAAGTCTCTAAACTTATTTGCCTTAAAAAATACTTTTAAAATGTGCAAATAGTTTTATCTAACTTCCTAAATAACAGTAATATATTTTTCAAATTGTTAAAAATTCGATCTGTTCTTAATAGCTTAGTTTTCGGGTCTCCCTATAAAACATCAAAGTTTGATCAACCTGTAAGACATAATATGCTTTTCATTTCACGTTGACAGAAGAAACAATTTTATTTTACAAGTCTGTCATATAGTAAAACGGTAAAATGTTTTATTCATATTTACCTAGACTAGTAAATCCTAAACAAATATTTCAAATGAGTTATGGTTCGGCTTCGACTCGTTTAGGATAATTCTAAATGAGAGAAAATGCTTAGTTAACAAATTTAAAGCTGCACATTTTTAAACATTTACACATGTTTAAGACGATAAAGAGGTAAAACAATGTTCAAATAGTTAAGAGATATCGTCAGCAATTGTAATAGAAATGGGTTCAAAAGTAACAGAGATATAAGGATTTTCTTATTTTATCACCCTTAAAAATTTCCGATGAGTAATCAGATGACGTAAATTGTAAAATTTGAAAAATCTTCTGCCTACAACAAAATACCTCCTATTACCACTGCAATATTAGTAAGAAAATAATATTCTAACCGTTCAGAATAAGACCAGTAATGAAATTAATTTTGCAAATTAAATGTCAATAAAAAATGTTTTCCAATACAAATAAATAATTCATAATGTGTAAACCTCCACAATTTGTGGATTTAGCAAATAAATGAACTTTGAACATATTGATTACCAATTGTTCTGTAATTATTACTTTCTACTAAATTCAGCCTGTGATTGTAACTCCGCCTATTTCAAAAGGGGGTGTGCTAACATCGATAAGCTTACAGAGCGTAAACCAGTTTGAACCTTAGGGTGGGCATTGACTTTTGATTCTTACTGTACATACATGCGTAAGTGTTAGAATACAATATCATGTTAAATTATTCCATGTAACTTTATGTATCAGTATTTAAATTCAAACAATAAAATTTGAAATTATTACAACCGCTTCTGTTACCGTGTGCAAACCAGTATCTATTTTACTTATAAATCTGTTACTAAGATTTGAAATGAAAATTGTCAAGCAAGGGCAAACTTTACCGATTTTGTAAATTAGATAGGGAGGATGAAGATGCTAATAGTAAAAAGTTTAAGAAACATGGTCAATTACCAAGTAACACAAGTTTAATAATAGAAATGAATATACAGATGCAAATGGATATGACAAAGATAATAATCAATATTCTAGACATGAGTCAAAAATAAATTCATCACGTTCAAGTTGAAACGGTTTTCTAAAGAATCTTACTACTCCATCAATAACTTCTACTCCTAACAGTGATATTATTAATTTACCTTCATCAAAATTTCATTCAACCCCTGGATTATCACGTACGACAATTGAGATTCCAGGAGAATGAGATGGATTTACAAAAGATTACTTAAAGGAATTGGAAAATATGAAATCACATTTGGAACAATCGAGGAAACAAAATGAACAACTAAAGCAAACTATATCTCGTACGATATTGTTATGAAGTTACCTGATTTATTACCGAGTTGTTTAAGTTGGGGTATTTATTGTTATTTAATTAACACGATTAAGGACGAGAGGTCTTACAAATAACCAGGATTAAAGGAATACATCGGAAGCATAATTTTATAAGTTTGTTAAAGGTAAAGCAAAAGGTTAAGCATAAACGAAAATGTTTAAGACTTACATAAACTTAGACTTGGCGGCTTAGAACACTACGCACACTTGAAGTGTAAGTAAAAGTTAAGTTAAGTGAGTAAGATCAAGTATATATAAAAGTAAAGGGTATAAGTAAAAAGTAAAAAGTAAAGTATAATTATATGTGTATGTATGTATATGTGTTCCCAGACGACATATTACCTCTTTATATATTGTGTGCTAACCAAAGCCCTACGTGCAGTTTCGAAGATCACACGGGGTGCGTGTATAACCACAGCTCGGTTAATTAGTAATTATTTTCCTGGAAGAATTTCAAGAATAGGAAACCAAAGATGCGTCTAATGAATAAGTAAGGTGATAATCTACCACGTGAAACTAAAAACTAATAATTCCCTGAATGATAGATTATGGTAAATTACTGATTTGCATAATTAATAAGTTCCTATTCTGATAAAAAGGCTTATGAAATAATTTATCGAATAATTTTGAATTGGAAATATTTAAATAAAACAATATAAATGTATTAATATAAGAATGCCTTTCGTGACACGTTCCGCCGGTTCGGGATTGCTCGACCCGAGTAATATTCAAGAATAGATGTGATCATTTTCTTATTTCTATATTTTGACCTCTATATGTATTTTGTTTGCAGATTTTGTTGATTTGAGGTAGTGGGTCAGTTATAAAATTTTAGAAAAATAGAATTTATTTAAATACTCAACGTTTCGCCAACACTGTTGTCTTCATCAGGAGATTTATATATTTGAAGAACATATTCTTTCGTAGTTGTTAAAGTAATTTACTTTAACAACTACGAAATGAATACGTTCTTCAAACATATAAATTTCATAATGAAGCCGACTGTGTTGGCGAACCGTCGAGTATTTAAATAAATTCTTTTTTTCTAAAATTTAATAATTGACCCACTACCTCAAATCAACAAAAGCTGCAAACAATAAGTGTGATCTTGGGGTTGCACGAAAGCGTATGCTTTCATTTTGGGTTTGTCTTAGACATACCTAAAAGTATACAAATGTTTTTAAACAATTAATACAGTAGTATAAGTTAAAGAGATAAAACATGGTTCGCTATCTAAAAGATCTACCTCAAGAAAAGCAGGAAGAACGTTTAGATAAGTGGAATATTAAATTTAAAGTAGTTATAATACAAAATGAAAGAACTTTTACTAAAATATGTGTTCCTGATACAAATCCTAACATAAATTCAATTAAAACAAAAAAAACAAGCACGTAATCTGAATGGTCCTCCGGAAAAGGAAATAGCTTTCAGATTACGTATCAATAAATGGACAAAATAATATTTCTGAAAATTAGAAACTGAAATTAATTTAAAGATAATGGATGTTTTTATTACATTAATAGGAATAAGTGTATTAACCAGGTTTTTGTTCAGATAGGTCAGTCACTTACTCTATTTAGTGGTCTTAGCTCATGAAGAGTAGATTGACGTTAACACGTAAAAAATTATTATTGAACATGTGGTAAGATCATCAAATACAATTTATTAAATGCATCAAATTATAACTAAAATGTTTTAATTAATAAATCTAAATAAAATTTGAACAACAAAATAATGTAGGCTGGTAGTTCCTATAGTGATTACGTGATTTACAGTTCCTGAATATTAACCCCAGTAATGTAAAGTTCTGTTTAAACACATAATCTTACAACACACATTTAGTTGGGTGTGGCATTTAAGAATATACGTTTCGCGAGTTAACTGTGAGTTTATAATGTTAATTTTAAACAATTCTCATGTACAGTCTGGTTGCTATCACCGGCACTATTTGATATTAGTTCTTAGGCCGAAATAAGTCCATTGGCATATATACACTAGCTCCTCCAGTTTCAAAGATTACACTTAACGTCAAAGGGTGTTTTGGTACAAAAACTTCAGAATTAATTGTATAATCCTGAAGCGGATGTTGATTAAGCTGTCGAGGTTCCAAGTATGTAGTATTCTCGTCAGATTGATTATTGTACGGAAGATTAAGCAACGGCCGTGTTGCTAACAAGTCGTTGGTATTTGGTTTGGAACCAGGTGATCGTGGTCCCATCGTTGAAGATGTTGCCTTCTGATGTAGCGGATAGAGGTTTAAGTCTGTTTGTCTTCTTACTTGGATACGGAGTCTCAGGAAGGTGCGTCTTATGTGTACATATAGACTAAGTATAGCACAAGAAAATATAATAGTTGGTATGACGCTACCAATTATAATAGACTGATGTAAGAAAATTGATGGATTTATCTCCTTGTTTTTTTAACCATTCTTCGTTCAAACAAGTCTTAAGAGAATCGGATATAGGATATTAGATTCCCCAGGCTGGCATGGTTAATCCTTCAAATTTCGTCCATTCGGCTGGAATTATCTGAAGTAATTGCAGCTTGATATCAGGATCCACACAAGAATACCGAGGACAAGATTCGTTACCAGTGAGGTCCTTAAAATAGCAAGAACACGGAAGTGTTATTAGTAGTGATCCTATATTAGTGGTCTCCCTTAGGAAGAGTGATTAATAGTTGTTGACTCCCTAATGGTTTGACAATCTGAGTATCGTTTCCAGTTTCATGACATGTGATAAGGAAAAACGGAAGCGATTTGTTCCATTGAACCTCCTGTTAGAATTCTGCTGGCACAGAAAAGTCCTAATGCTTGTTTATTGTAGTTAGTGGTGGCCAAACATAGTACTTCCGTGAATGAGTCGCAGGATGGTATTAAGATAGACCATTTTTTATTATTTTCAGCTAGTGAAATGTCCAATTGTGGTAGTTTGACAGAGCAGGTATATCCATTCCATGCGTATGGTGGCGTAAGCAAACGTCTTATTTGTAAACCAATTAAAGTCTTGTGTACTAAAGGAATGTGCAGACCTCCTACCCCTTTATGTGGTGAAATAACACATTCAATAAGTGGATAAGTATAATAAGAACATAATGAGGTAAGGCTGTAACATAATTACTTTTTAAATTATCTATAATTAATTTATCCAGTATTCTACGTAATTCACTCATTGTTGTGACATCTAATTGTAATCTTTTAGTTTGACACATATATGCAAATGAAAGTGTCCACTCGTATCGTGAATAGTAGTCAAAGAAGATTAAATTACGTAGGTCAGGATCTTTACATGATAAGTTGCGTGAGGCTACTTCCCATGCATTATGATATTCTATTCTATATAGAGATGAGCTACGTCTTTTTTGTAAAATACTAATTAATACTCGGACTTCGTAATCAATAGTAAACGTAATCAAAGATTTCTCCGTCATCAGACAGAATTGGTTCAGTATCAGTAATTTCTTGTGATACTAAACTGTTAATGTGTGAAAAGAAATCGAAATCTAAAAATTCACAAAACTTATAATTTTTACTGCAAAACGTTACTGTACAATTTAGAATCGATAAAATAGCTTGTGGTTTATATACTTGAAATAATATTGGTTTTGCGGTTTCATAAAAAGTCAAATTAGGAAGTAAATTCCGGATGTTATCTATGCGCGGTTACCCTCAGCGGCTATTATCTTTAAATTGATATTAAATTAAAGATATAATCAGTTTATTTCGTTTCAGAAAATAGCGGACAGTAAATATCAGCGTAAAATTTATAATAATCTTCCAATAAAGTATGTTAATAGAAATTCAGCGAACCTTTAAGAACTGCATGGTTAAATAAATTTAGTAAGTAAAGTTTATAGTTAACAGAATATATTGAGAACCTTAGGTTTAACATAACACGTGTGCGCTACAAAGTTATAATGTCAGGCGGTGTTATCGTACATATGTTTCGACAGCACCAAACAAGCCTTACAACGTATAATTGAAATAAAATAGGATTTTCAAAAAAAGATAAATTTAAGGTGTTCGTGAACTTGATCCCTATAATTTAAATTAGATCTACAGTATCTACAAAAGTCAAAAATCTAGCAAAAGGGATTAATAATTAAACGAGGTAACTCGTTCGTCGGACATCACTGCAGTGATGTATGGCTTTGTTTTTAACAAAAATAAATCAATTGTTGAAATACGCACGTCGTTAATTAAATTTGATACGTCCAAGAGCGCCCTTATATAAATTATGCATTTAAAAGTATGGTGAAATAACAAGTTTAGGTACTGAACCGAATTAACATTGAAGGACCGTGAACGGGACCGCGCGGTCGCAGCGACCACCGGGAATCTTCATGTTGCGCTCGCTCTAAGGATCTAGCGTCTAATACAAGTAACAAATAATTACATTTAGGAACGAACTTAATATTACAGAACAATTGATTTCTATTTCAGGATTACTAGTAAAATATGTATAGCGAAATCAAATAATCATATTGACTAATCATAGCTAATATTACTGCAGTATAAAATAAAATGTAGCAAGTAAATATCAGAACGCGAAGCAGCAACTCGCAGGTATCAAAACGGAACGGAATCTCGTCATGTTCGACGGATGCCAGCAAAAAAAGATAATATAAACTGGCCTGGATGTATATTTTCGGAAGAAACGGACTTTAAGCTTAACAAACCAAATGCATCGCCAGGAAGCTACTAGACGGCCGCTCCTTCGCAAAACCGTTGGTCACTGTACTAAGGCCCAGAAAGGTAAAACAAAGGACAGCTCTGGTATGGAGAAGCAGTCGATCGACCGAGGCGAAACGAACCCTCCAAAGCGCGGCCTCGGGCTCATACAGTAGTTATCGGCGGCTTTATAGCTATGCCGTCGGTTCCACAAACGCAACAGGCGTTTTAAGTCCCGTACACTATAAATAAACAAAGAGAAATCGATCAACCTACCTTGCGCACAAGTAAGGGATGACTATCACCCTAAAGAAAAGTAGGTGTTTCATCCAAAGAAGAAACAAAACCAAAAAAAAAGTCGTCGAAACCAGATGGAGCGAAACAGCAGAGTGCGCTTTCCACAACGAACCAATACAGACAACCTGATGGCACGCGATGAAAATAAGTAACCATGTTTGCGAATAAAATTGACAAAAGACGGAGCTAGACAACCCAAAACGTATAGAAAAATCAAAAACGCGAAAGTAAACACAATTTACAAAATTTAGCTGATCTCAAATTAAATCAAAAGTACTCTAATACTCAAAAATGTCAACTAACCAAGAGAAACTGTACAGAGTAATGTTAACGTTCAATTTGGAAATACTAGGGAGTTTTAAACTTACTATGCTTTTTTTGTGGTTTTAATATAAACAAATACTACTGCTACCGTAATGGTTTATGTAGTAGCAAATCAACAGATACAGTCACTTACTTAAAAAACAAGCTTCATATTACAACATGAAGAACTTTATCACGACGTCTCTTTCAAAATTCGAGCAAAGCTATTAAGTTATGCAGATATGAAATACTATACGTCTAAATGTTAGGAGTTTAGTGATTTACTTCCTCCAGCACATTTAAATAGCGTTTAAGTTTTGCCTTTATAAGGTAAGCGGTTGAACACATTTTCATTCAAATGCATAGGTGTTATCATTTATGTTCATAGCTATTTATATACTTGCAGTTTAGGTTTTTAATTGCGAAGAATCCTTTATCCCTCAATAAGGCATGCATGAAAGTCCTAGATCCTTGAATAGGAATTTTTCATGGTTTACGAAAAGTTTGTGGTCCTCAATTCGTATCTCACACTTCATTCTTCATAACTGGTCTACGCCACAACTCATCCGTCCACAACTCGTCCTTCTTAACTCGTCCCTGCATAACTTGTTTCTTAACAACCCACCCCCTATTCATTTTATAAGATATAACTTTAAAAGGTTCCTTTTGTACATTATAAAGTCATTTAAATTATGTTTTGCTTGATGAAATTCTATAGATGTGGTTGAGTTACTCAAATCTACCACATAGATCTTTCCGCTTATCTTTTACAAAATGTCGACGTACCACGGTCAAAATTGCACCCATTCAATACGTTCAATCTCAAGATGTGCATATTTTATTGACATTTTATTACAAAATAATAAGGCTAATTTGCATTTTCACAGTTTGATTGCTGTACTGTTTTGTTAGAATAAAAATATTCTAGTTCACATTTTTATTCGTAAAGTTAAAAATATCTTTGTATTTCAAGAACGTTGTTTAAGTTGTGAGCATAGATATTGCAAATACCGATGGCCGTACATCAGCAAGTATATCAGATTTTAGTGCAGATGATAGGCTTTGTTGTGTACATTTTGAGAAAATTAAATTATCTTTACTTAGCGAGTTTACCACCGAAAAACGTAAAAATTATATAAATCCAAATTCCAAACCGAATTCCACAATACTTACTATATTGAAGTCGCACAATTAACATGTTAGTTGTAAAATGCGAGGTATGACAACAAACTAACGAGAGTGCATTGATTATATA
>JAHWXV010454483.1:0-10831 GCA_024586415.1 Phrixothrix hirtus
TGGATATATACTCGTATTTTTCTAAACATATATTGTGTTTAATATACAGAGTCTATACGTGTGTTAAATTAAGTAGAAGTAGGTTTTTGAAAAAATAAAAAAAAAACGCTAGGCCGTATACTTTATGTAAACCAATACAAGTAAATGCAAATGTTTAAAAAATTAATGTTTAACGATAGGTTACCAGGTTAATTAAAAATTTAATGTAAAGTCAGAATAATGACAATTTTCTTTTTTTTATAAAAATCTAGAATTCAATTATAGCTGTATTTAAAGTTATCAAATATAGAACTATATTTAACAGGCGTGGTAGCGTCAATTGAAAGCAAGATACGGAAGACCGTGCTACTTTTTTAAATTTAGGAAAAGTTTGAAATATGTATTTAAATAATATTTAGCAAATAGATATTTATAGCAGTCCTCACAAGCATTATAATGTCCGCGTACATTGTACGCAAGGCCAATATAATAAAATTCTTACATCTTTTATACACATTTCTCGGATGACCTCATAAAGACGGAAAACTACATAAGAGCGTGCCACCTTTTCAAATAATCATGCAAACGCTTAAAAGACATTTAGCAAATAGATATTTATAACAGTCCTCATAAACACTGTAAAATTTCCTTACATTGTGCGCAAGGTCAATATAATGAAATTTTTTAATTTCTTATGTGCATTACTCGAATGCCCTCATAAAGAGGGTAAATTATGAAAAAACGTACCACCTTTTTAAATAATCCTGCAAAAACTTGAAATACAGATTTAAAACACATTTAACTAATATTATAATATTAGTTAACCTCCAATTTTATTTTGTTTTCCTTTATCATGTTAATTTTGGTTTTACTTAACTAAAGTAGCTTTAGACATTTAATAAAGAATTTGCTTGAAAATACAAAGAAGTCGAAATAAACATACATAGAAACAAACCCGAAGAAGATCGACTTTCGTATAATTAAATTAATATTATGTAGCTGTTTATTAAAAAAAAATCATTGGTGGTGTATAATTTTCAGAATTTGAATAAATTAACTAGCTCACATCTAGATTACTACTTTTCTTTTAATTAAGAATATGCTTTATGGATATTTATTTACTAAAAGAAAATTATGCAATATTGTTATCAATAAGGCTTAGGTTATACGCATCTCTAAATTATGCTTTCGCCATCATCTTTGCGGAAATAATAAACTGGTATAACCTTTATCGTTTTTCATGCAGAAAACGGTTTTCTTACAATGTTAAAATTCAATATTATTTATCATCTGACAAAGAATCTAGCCCAAAACAGAGATTTGAAGGTTTACTAAATTTTGGAAGAAACCAAATTGACCCACAGGATTAACTTTGGAAAGAACTGACAAACAAAGAAATTTATTTGCTATAAATGGATACATTGTAATTGACATTTCAACATTTGCATCTTTTGGAATTTTTAGAATATTTACTGCCAAATGATAAAATTCTGAGATTGAAAAAAAATGTATTAATTAAAATATACCCTCCTTTGAAATTAGAAAGATATACAAGAAATTTTTAAAAATACCCGTTTAAGATCTTTTGTGGATTTCTAAAGAAACAAATGCAGGTAAAATCTGAGCGAAAGAAGTACAGGTAGAGTATATTAATTTTTTTCTTAAAAATACAAGTCAGCAGACTTTAAGTCATTTAGCAAATAGATATTTATAACAGTCCTTACAAATTCTAACCCTGTTCGTAACCAAATATTTATAATTTTCAAACTCCCTCAAAAAGTCGGTGGACTGCGGAATACCGTGACACCTTTTTACAGAATACAAGAAAAGCATGAAACATGTATATAAAATAAATGCAGCAAATTGATATTTATAACAGTCCTCTTAAACACTATGAAATACGTTTACATTATACGCAAGACCAATATAGTAACATTTTTTAATTTCGTATACACACGTCTCAGATGACCCCATACAGACGGTAAATTCCGAATGCTACACACTTTCACAATGCCCTCTTCGTCAAACAGTCGCAAAAATCGTGAACTTATTTTGGACATTTTCGTTATCTCTAATCATTTACTTAAGAGTATATAGAAAATAAACCTTTAGATTGTGAACATTATCTAATATGAACATGGACTCTTCTGTTCCAAGTAGTCAATTTACCTCTCTATTGTCGACAACTGATAATTTTCATGTTGTCCGGAGATACGCACCGAAACGGTTTTTATTTTTTTTTCTCAAAAACTAAGCGAGTTATGAAAAACGTTAAGGGTTAAGAAAGTTGTATTATTAATTGCTTAATCTAAAAAACAAACGTATAATGAGTGAGTGGCATATAATGTTTTTTCCTAGGTATTAATTAAGTTACCCTCTAAAATG
This sequence comes from Phrixothrix hirtus, assembly GCA_024586415.1. Lineage (NCBI taxonomy): Eukaryota > Metazoa > Arthropoda > Insecta > Coleoptera > Phengodidae > Phrixothrix > Phrixothrix hirtus. The sequence goes on from JAHWXV010454483.1 coordinate 2,365, forward strand.
CCACTTGAACAATTAATTTTAATCATTTTACGGTCAAAGAAGGCCCTTATCCTTAAAAACAAACCTGCAAAATTTTATCGAAATCGGTGGAAAGATTTTTAAGACAGTTTAGTTCTAAAAAAAAATGTGTCACCCTGTATCTCTAAAAGAAAACGACTTAGGACACATGTTCATATAAACTTTAAGTGACACAATAAGCTGAGTAATAACCCCCTTCGCTTTGGACATGACATTTAGGAACACCCTGCATACACAAATATACATAGATGCAACAAGCAATAAATAAGCCAGGGTCGTGTGCAGACATTTTTCTTGGGGAGGGGGGGAGGGGAGTCGAAGTTCAAAAAGGTCGACCTTTTTACTTTTGTGTTAAGTTTTGGCATAAAGTCTATGGGTTAATTTCCTTCTCTTTTCTTATGTACCTTTTCACTATTACTCTTTTCCATCACCTTTTCTCATTTTTTAAAATAGCTAAAGCTGTATTACTTATTATTAATATATAATATTTTAAAAATTAACCCAAAATGATGGAACTTCACAAAATACGTACGGGCCTGTAAGCTAAATAAGAATAAGATAAGTTACGCAAATTAATGATCTAAAATATCTATGTGATGCTTACGATAAACATCACAATATTCTGTAAACAGTTATGGTCAAAACTATCATAATGTTTACATGAAACAGATTATGTCAGGCAGGATCATTGAAGGGTTTTAAAAAGGCTCTACAGATTTTAGTGCTACTCTATTGAGATCTGTAGCTTATTTAAATTCGTAATTCCACTGAGCGGTCACATAGTTCTTAAAAATGCTTTTCTTGCGTTTACCACACAATTGAAATTTCAGCCTACCTTATTATGTATTAAATCTTAAATAAATTTGTACTATTGACTGGCATTACTTACGTCTTACATTTAATATTTTTAACTACAAATGTATTTCCAGTTAAATTTTAAATCTTAGACATGTTGGTGCAATTAATTTATTTTTGTTAATCTTTCCACGAACAAGGTCATTAGAGAAACTAACGTCATTTAAGCTGTTACGTTAAGTGTCAATATGGATAGGTTTTTCTAGGAACTCATTAATGAACTAGATACTTAAGAGTAATGCAAAAGTAAAATTCCATTTAATGATCACTTTACAAGTTTACTTCGTGCAGTTAGGATGGCTCCGCGAAAAATCTGACTGTTAGTGAGAAAATCAAAATTATTGAATTCAATAAAAGCAAAAAGTGAGAAATTAGAAAAGAGGTTTAACATTTCAAGATTTCGAAAAGTGCACTGGCCAACATTCTATGGAAGTTATGGCAAAAAAATAAAAACTCCATATTGACCCGGCAATTTTCAACATCAAGCAGTGCAAATGTTCATTATATTGTGTTTGAGTGGTCTTTTCGAGCACGTACAAATAAGTTGCCGATATCTGGACCACCATTACAAGTATAAGCTAAAGGAGCAGCTAAGGAACTGGGTTTAGTAACTTTTCAAGCTTCATATGAATGGCTTGAAAAGTATTGTACTCGTTATGCAATTTCATTTAAGACTATTTGTGGTGAACCAGCTGAAGTTATCAGGAAACTGTTTCTTCATGAACAGAAAAACATCTCGAAATTCCGAAAAACTATTCTCCAGAAAACATTTGGAACACTGATGAAACTGGGCAGTTTTTTCATGACTTGCCCAACAAAACACTCTACTTGAAAAGTGGCCCGTGTAAAGATGGAAAAATTTCAAACTTCGGTTAACGGTAATGTTTTATATAAACATGGTGAGTCATCGCGAAAAACCACTTGTGATTGGAAAATATACCAAACCTCGGTGTTTCAATGGAATGAATCCTAAAAATTTCAATATCATCTAGAAATCCAACAAAAGGCCATGGATGACCGGGGAAATAATGACGGAATGGCTTCATCAATTTGACCGTTAAATGAATAGAAGGAATAAAAAAATATTGGTTTTTATATAACATCTCATCCGGATATCACACTGGATAATGTAAAGTTCGTCTTTTCTCCTGCGTACTGCATTTCAGTTATATAACCACTTCACTAAGGTATCATTCAGAAGTTTAAAATACGCTACAGAAGTTGTATGACTGCAAGTCTCTAATGACACAATAAAAAACTGTTTTCATAAAGTTGGTTTATCCGTCAACACTGAAGATCTAGAAAATGGCATAGGTTTGGCTACTTTAGCTAAATTATTAAGAATGTACAAAAGCAAATAAGGAATATAGATAAATTTGCGAAAAACGGCAGCAAGGTACCCAGATTTGAAATAGTAAACATAGTAAAAACTATTAGTGTTAGCGTTACCTTAGGCATTGAAGACGAAGGTCCTGTCAGCGACAGATCAAATACATTTTTGCCGACAAATAATTGTTGGTACAAATAAAATAATCTCAAACTAATTAAAATTATAAGTTCATTGCAAACAGAATTAGAAGAATATGTTTCGTTTGACAAATATACAACACAAACAACGATTAAAAGACTACCTACTTTAAATAATTATCATCTTTATAGAATTTATAGGATCGATGGGGTGACATTAGCTATTTCATAATGTTTTATTGGAAGGTCTGTACATATTTCTATTAATTAACCGTTTAATCAATTTTTACATTTATTTTGATTAAATCTGTGTTATAGTCTTCAAAAAAGCGTGTTTGTGTATATAGCACACGTATATTTTTAATTTTCGAAGTATACCTCCCTTATGTAGACACCTCCCTAATATGGATACTTTGCCATTGTCTCGTTGTAACCGCAACAGAGATGTTTCACACTATATCATTTAACTGTTAATTTTAATTCTTTAAATTATACCAGCGCCTTGCGTAAATATTGAAAACCGATTCGATTAATAAGCTTAATATTTGAAACTGACAATATTGTACTATTAAATTAATAATATTTTAGCAATTTTTATAGAATCATTTATTCATTTTTTAAATTAAGACAATCCTATTCTAAAATCTTGATTGCTGCAGTATCGTTAAAACATATTTAATTTTTTTTAATAAAGCCCATAATATGGACTTGGATAAAGATAAATATCATTAGACATAGTGAGAAAAAGGTTTTACTTTTATTTGCAGTTAATATCTTATGACAAATACAAAGTCCATTGAATTAAGTTTGATTTTATTGGAGTGTCCTACCGAAAATAGGTATATTAACTTTACTGTTATGCGAACCAAAACACCAAAGTTTTGAGTACCTGTTGATTCACCGGAATATTTACAATTTTTCATCGAAAAGTATTTAACTGCTGCATATTTAGTGATTGCACCTCCTGTTTTGTAAAGACGATTTTTATGTAGGCTCATTCAAGAACTGCTATTACATAGTATGTGACATAATTCCGCGTATTTTGCAACAATGAGAAGTTTAAAGATTTACTGCTTATATAAATTATATTGAGCTAATTATTTTTCTGTATGATTTGATTTTAAAATAAAACGCTACTTAAAATACGGTTTGAACGATGGGGTACCAAAAATTCCCCAAATTTGAATGACGTGCGGAAGCGGGCCCAGATATTATCAAATGACGCCCCATGGAAGTGTGTACATACTTTTTGGATTCCCTAGATATCAAATTACGAGGTGGTACCCAAAAGTTCTCGAAATGTAACGATAAAATAATTTCCGAGTATCTGGATCTTATTCATCGGCATCATCTTCAACATATCCTACTTGGAATTACAATTATCGAACCCAAAATAATTCTAAATAATATTTAAGCCGTCTGTAGATATTATTTGCATATGTTTAATACATAAGAGAAAGCCGTATGCTGTCTCACATCAGATTTTTTTATTGGTGTAAATTAAAACGATGCACGTGATTTAATCATGCCAGCCTCGTTATTTCATATATCTAGATTGCAATATGTACGGGAAAATTGATCCTTACTAACTTTAAAAGGTCGAAATTTGCGCGTCATAGTCATAAATGAGAGGTTATGGTTTACTAATGTTTCACTAAATACAACCCGTCTGTATACAAAATATGAAAATCTAAACACCAGTAAAAGAACTTTTAAATCCGACAGTGTGCATGTTGTAAGTGAATATTTTGTTTATTTCATTATACCTACGTATGGTTTACTTATTCTGTATTATGTAATAATCCTTGTTTTAAGTATAACAGTCATAACAGCTGCAGATAAGATATTGTTTTATCAGAGAATTAAATAATTACTATTCCATCCTTGCAATGTGATTTATCACAACAAGGTTAGCAAGTATTTTTTAAATTATATGACGTTGAATTTAGGTCCCATCCGCAGCATTTCAAAAAAATTTTCTTCGAATTTTGACCAGTCGTTGCTGCATGAAATGAATCTACTATCTGTCACAACTGTGATACGATCATTTAGATCCATTTAAACTTTTGCAGATATGTTATAAAATTACTTTATGACTAGAGTCTACTGTCTACTTCGTAAAAGGTTACTAAGAAAAGTAACTCAGAAGCATGATTTCACCCTAGATCCCGAATTTACTTTCAAATGCTGTTAAATATATAATTATACTAGCAAACTTGACTTACCTTAGGCAGTGGTTTCTTCTGATTTAAATGCATCTTTCCGAGTTCGATAACAGCCGGTACGTTTGGTCTAATTGAATGAAGAATCGGATTAACGTTTAAAAATAACATGCTCACTTTTTTTTCAATGTCACCCAGATAGGGTAGGTCGTTGCCAATATATTTTTTAACCACTTCATTTTCTTTTGGCAAAACAACAGTGTGATAAAAATATCTATGCCAAACAGCAAAATAGCTAGCGTGGAGTCGTTCATAGAAATTTAAGCTTCCTGTATATGGTAACAGAAAATCAGGATTTAAAATCGGATGAGAAGGATTACCAATTGCATCGTGTCCAGGTAAAAATGTACTCAAAGAAGTAACCCCAATTAAAGGACACTTAAACTTTGCACTTAACGCATACATTGTTGGGTGTACAAATTCAACTAGCATCACGTCAAATTTTTTATCTTTATCATGTATTAAGTCTTGTACGGGAGGATGCATCAGTTCATGTTTTGTAATATTTGCCATCATCAAATATATCTCTTCTATAATCGTGGTCATTGGAGTATTTTTATTCATAGCGGATTGCATATCATGCTTTCTCATAATATCGTAAGCGAAACCCACATCTATTTCTGTTAAATTTACGAGTTTAGGGTCTTTTAAAGGACTTGGTGTTATTACCGTAACTTTATGTCCTCTCAAAGAGAGTTCCCTCCATATTGGTTGAAAAACAATTTGATGGCTTATGGATGGAATAATGAAAACTCCAAGAATAGAAGCAGGAGAAACATTATTTATACACAAATATAACACAAGCACTGTAAATAATTTACACATTTCTTTCACTATATCAGAAATACTCATACATGTATCCTTTATAAATTTATATTTACATCAGCTAAGATAATATTCGTAAGTATTTGTCAATTCTATATTTGCTTTATAGATAATAATAAATAGACTCGATAATTAAACCCCTCCACGCCGAACGATTTTTTTTCTTTAGCTTTCAGCAATATTATCTATGAAACAACAGAGATAAACATTTCACCCAGTGTGTAGTGGTCTAATTTTTAAAATAAAACATTAAAATATTACGTTCCCCATCTATATCCATGTTGAATGATTCAGCAGAATATTGCAAACAATTTTTTATATCAGAGGTATTAGAATTAATTTTAAAACATCATCTTTCTACATTAAAATATTATTTTTCTCTCTATAAAATTAAAGGATTGTCATCAAACAACAACAAAATAATGGCAGTTTGATGCCATGTTAAAGTTTATGCCGCAGATTCGTTCCGCAGGAATAGAAAATCTTATTTATGTTCCTGGAGCAAACCTATTTTTTCTTCGACTTGCGTTCGCTCGCAATGCTCGTTCGGGAATAAATCTTTAACATTCCTTATTTTAAATAATCCGGTAATTGTAGCATGACATATATTTATTAGAATTGATTTCAATATTAACTTGTTTCTTTTTAATGCGATGTTAATGCCATTCTAAATATGACGCTGTGAATTTTTTTCAGAAATCGTATTCTAAAAGACTGTTTCAAGAATTGTGATTCTATAAATTGATATAATTCAAAGTTAAACAGATATGGGAATCATATGAGAGATTTCTGTTAAGGTTGTGAAGGTCTTTTGTGAGGTTATCGCGCTATGAAAAATATCTATGACGTTTTATCTCAAATGCCAATAACGATACCAAAATGTGCCACAACCTAGAAATTAGTGTAAATAGGCAATCTTACATTAGAACATATTATTGATTTGCAGTTTAACATCCTGATGATGCTCACAAAATGTCCTTTTGGCACTAATCTAAGGGCGAAAACGTTCTGTGATCATAACAATAGATTTTTAAATAAATACAGCTTGAGACAAGACTAAAAAAATCTCTTGATAAATAAACATTACACAATTTCAAGTAATTTTTTATTTACCACTTTATTAAACTTTAACCCCAATATCATACGGACAACTTTATTATACAACAATCCCTCATTATGTATATCATAATACAATTAAAACAAATTAAATTAGAAGAGCATCATTTATTGAAATCCATAACTTGAATGGGAAACGACAATTATATCCAGCAAAATTAATAGAATGAAACCTAGTTTCCCAAAAATCTTTATTATTGTTTCCTATATATGTTTCGGGCTTTTATATATAGGCCATCATCAGGGAAATTAACTATAACAATTAAAATAAAGAGCTACTGAAGTCAAACAAGGGTAAAATACTTGCATAAAATTATTAATAAAATTCGATGTTAAAATTTAAAAATACTACATATTAGTTTCGTAGGAAGTAACAAGGGTGTCAAACTATTAATACAATTCTAACCATATAAAAGCAAATAATCTATAAGATAAAGCAATATAAATAATTTATCACAGTGTGTAAAAACAGTATAAAAGCATATGTATAAATAAAATAATGAAAAACAGTAGTTAATACTAATATCAACTAATATAAAATTAATAACAATTGATAACAACCAATAACAAGTATAAATTAAATCTCAAATGGACATGTATGTAATAATTAAAAAACAAGTAAACATAAGCTATCTAAAAAGTAAATAATCAAAAAGGATCTAAACGTCAAAGGTTTAAAGATAAAATTTTATTAGCAATGATCGGTAGTTGACTAATTACTTTATTAAGCAGAAGTAAGTAAGTATTTGAAGTTTCTCTTTTAATCTCAAGATGTGCCAATTGCATTCACTGTTTAAAACAACGACATTGTTATTATTAAATTCGTTATTAAAATTATGTCTGGTGGTCACAATGTGTTCAGTAAAATGTGAGTATTGGGTACCTGTATTTTTGTTCCTAATTTGGCGAAGATGCTCAAATACCCTAGTTCAAATGCTGCGTGACGTCATACCTATATAAATAGCATTGCAGTCATTACAATGCAGATTATAAATGCCAAATTCTGTTTATCTAATTAGTAAACGGTATTTGTAGAAGAAATCTTGGTAAACTAATTTTAACTCATTATAGTAAACTCATTGGATATTTTTCAAAACGTTTAGCAATACTTAATACTTTATTTATATCCGATAACACTGAGGTTCTAATATAAGCATTTCTTATTATAATTTCATCTTCTTCCTTTCGGTAAGTTTTCGTAGTTTCCTCGCCGATTGGTCTGTAGTTCTAAAAACAAATAAACGCTAGTGGCGTCCTTATCAATTTGAAAACATCTATTTTGTCATCTGTAGATGTAGTTTCAACGGACACCCTGTTGCATAATGTTGGAAGTCACATCCAACAAATGATCTTGGTATATTTTCCAGCTTGCGATGCGGAAGAGAAAGTGGGCCAAATTCTGCAGAATATATGGCGCCAAGGTGTCGTATAAAAACTAATGAGCAAACCGTTTGACACGTAAAACAGTTTGACCTAAAGACTTCAAAGATAACCCTCCGAAAAGCCTTACACAAAAATTATAAACAAACAAAAGATACAAGTGGTGGATATAATATTTAATTCTACACAAAAATAAATATAGTAGCTGAATAAAAATTTTGTCACAATAAAATGTTTAAAATATAAATTTGACATATTTAAGTGGTTATAACTGTCTGATAAAAATTAAATAGGGTAATTAAATAATGTAAAAAGTTTCCAAATAAATTACACAATTTAGATAACACAGTTAGATTGTAATCATCTACAACCAATAAGTTATATAAGAAATACTAATAATATGAGAACGCCTGATTTTACTGGAAAAGTTGAAAAGTACCAAAACAATGTATAGAATTGTTAAGAGGGGCGGTTTTAGAAATAGCTCACTAGATACCACCACTAACAAAATTTGGAGCATTGGTAGAAAGTAAATTACAACAACAGAACTACTTTTATCCATTAGAATATTATATAATTATAAA
>JAHWXV010454486.1:0-12828 GCA_024586415.1 Phrixothrix hirtus
TATTTTATAATAAATTAATTAACTAAATTAGTATTCTTTCTAAAATTGTTGTTTTTATTAAAAAAAAAGTTTTGTTTAATGTTTTTATAAATATAGGTTCTTTTGAAAAGTGTACGCTCAATTGTTTGTCTGACTGTATATCACGTTAAAAAAGAAATCCCTCAATAAAAACGTCCACTTGCTAAAGCTTCTAAGGAAATGACCTGTTAATATTGACAAAAAAAATAATTGAATCTTTTATTTAATTGATTATTAAAACGTAGTGATATTTCAATTTTACAATAGGCTAACCATTCATTCGGCTTTCCCTACAGATTGTTAGTTGTCTTAACTTTTCGGTTTTTCCAAAATTAGATTTAAATACATGCTTTTTAAACGTCACCAGTAACAATATTACATCGCAAGCAGGCGCTTAAACAGTTCTCCGTCTCTCTATCCAGCGATGTGGAAACACCTTATTTAAATATTAACGAAGATTTATACTAAAGCGGCGATACCTCATTTTTTGAAACCAGGTCCGCTCAAAATTGATACTGAATGTGTTTCGTAAGATCACATTGATGCAGGTGGGCTTATTAATATTTTTTGCCGTTAAATTTCCATTAATAAAAATTGCCTAATTAACCGTATCCTAATGATAACTTGTGGTGAACTGAGGATTTACGTCACACCAATATCTTACATTTAAATGTAACCTCATCCGAAAAACATGATAAAACCTATATTGGTTATAATTTTCACAAAATTCTAGCCTGCGAAGGAAGTCGTCTTCAGTTAATTCTTAGTGTAGGTTATAAAGTTTCAATGAACTTTTCTTTTAAACATTCAATAAACATAATTCTCCACGCTGTAGAAATATTGTACTATCGTACAATACAGTAAAATATCGGCCCAAATAGTTTTGGTGCGACACGAATCCATCAAAGACGATTGCAGAAGTGGAAGATCAAAACACGAGCATATGACGAAATTATTGAACAGATTAAAGTTGTTACTATTCATGGAAAGATCTTCACCGTTTGTAGAGCATGGAGAATATCTGAACCGAGCGTTATAAGGATTTTGTGTGATAATTTTAACATGAGTAAAATATCAGCTAGGGGAGTTCCGTAATAGTTGTTTGGTATTGGATCAAAAACTGCGTCGGTTCTAAATTTTACGAAATCAAACTTTAAACAAGCGCTGGTCATTGATCATAAATTGCTGTGGACGATGAGATTTAGGGGATTCAATCAATAGCTTAGTAAACAGCAAATACGCCCAATAAAGGTGTAAATATCGAACAATGAACTCATCCTCAATGTTTACGACCTGAGCTTAGTGTTTTGCTTCCCGGCATGCAGCTTCCCAGTTGGGAATGTTGAGGCCCGATTAGTTGATAAATCTCGGGTAAACACTGTAATATTTTCTGCAGCCCTTACACGAAAGTGACTGCTCCTCTGGTACCGACAACTATAATGTTGCCTATCTGGGTGATCACTTTTACATCCAGGTCCGGGAAGAAAGCTCTTCCTCTTTCCTGAACTTTGCGTTTCGCACTTGCACTGCGCGGTTGTCTAGTAGGGGGAGGGCTTTTGAGGCGTGTGCATAGGACACGCCCCTACACGGAATGTTTGTAGATTTTGTTGCCTTGGGATACCTGAAGCACCTCCTGTAGCTGGCGGTGTGGGACCCAGCGCAGTTGGCACATGTTGTTAGGGTCGACTTCAGCTTACTGCACTCGCCGCTGAGGTATCCGCTCCCGCACTTAACGCACATGGGCTCCGCCTAACAATTTTTCTGACTATCACCGAACCGAGGGCACCGTTGGCACTGGGTTATGATGTTCTTCTTCGTTCGTGGTGCTTCTATGCCCACCTCCAGGTGGATCACAGCCTTCATTTGGAAGATTTTCTTCCCTCTTCTGTGTTTTCCAATTCCGCGTAGTTGAGCGGTATTGGGATTTTATTTGGGCCCCTGCGCATCCTGCGGACAGATAACGCGGGGAACCCCTGCTGCTTGACGTCTTCTAGACGGCCTCGTCCGTTATTTCGTACGGAATCCCCCTTGGCATGGGGGAAGCTGAACGAATGATATGGAAGATTTTGAGTTCCAAGGAGCTCCTTGACACCTTGGTGGTATCTGGGCGTGGCCGGGTTAGTCTTGATGCCGGTTTCCACATTTCCTGCCCTGAGGGCTGCTATGTCTCGAACTCGAAGCATGGCGGCGACCTCATGCCATTTCTCCTTCGCACGGAGAATTATGAGAGGTACCGCCCCTTTAGGTGCCGTTTCTGTGCCTTGCGTTAGCGGCACGACGTTTTCTAAGACCCAGAAGATGTTCGCAGTCTTAATCGCACTCGCAGGTAGTTGGGCTATCTTCTTGGCCTACTTTTTCCGCTTCATCTCCGTAAAGCCGTCGGTGTCGCCTCCTCCGCGGAGGTGTACTCCATTTACGCGACGGCGGCTGCCGCATCGAAGTTAGAGTTGGCGTTAGATGCCGAAACGTTGACGACGTTGTAATACTTCGGGTTGTACCAGTTCGAGCTATCGTTGACAACTCGACATCGACGGTCCATCGCACTAGTTAATGTATGTGGAATTGGGCTTTTACTTTCAAACACCCGCGGACACTATCAAGTTGAGACATAATTCGCAAGAGAAGATACTACAACCGACCCACCGCAGCAAGCTAAATGGACCTAAGCTATAGTATCTTAAGAAATAGGAACAATCAGGCAAACACGTGCGCACTCGGAGGAAGCTCGATGTGTTCTCTTTATTCTGAGTTCGTAAATATTGAGCATCCTCCTCATCGAATATTTACCAAAAGAGACCACGATAAATGCAAAAACCCTTGCTAATGTGTTAAAATGTTTACATAAAGCGATTGTAACAACCCAATTTGTTGAATTAAATAAAACCCTAGAGGCAAGACTATTTTGCCTGTCATCCGAACCTGGCTCCTCTAACTTTTAGCTCTTCAGATTAGTAAAAAACGCCTTCTAAGGCGGCGTTTTGAATCGGATGGTAGACTTTTTACAAATTGAAGAGAAACATTTTTTACAAGTTCGCTGAAAAAAAATGACGCAAATGTATTGATGTACGGTAGAAATATCATTACATAAAGATATTAAAGAAATCACATATATTTTATGTATGATATACGATAAGTTTCAATTCTAGTTCAAAATTGATTTTCCTTTTTCTGATATCTACAGACACAATTATTGTAATTGTCTTTATTGATGTTATTGTTATTTCTACGATCGGGTAAAACTTTGAAACTCGAATTTTCAATGGAAATGTCCATTTCGGGAGATTTTACGTTGACTTTAAGAGAGATATCTGCGCGTTTGTCTGGATGTATAAGTGTATGCGTGTGTCTTAGTTTATGCGCCTTGAACAAATTGAAATAGGCCAACCAAACCTCATATTTGAGGACACTAGTAGTAAATATGCTAATTTTCGTTAGATTCAGACAACAAAATGATGGTAGTTTTTTGACATCAAAAATTTTAAAAAATCGAATTTTCTTGAAAATTCATCAGGACCTTTTTTATTTTTCCACATTCTGACCTTTAAAATATGAACGAAATTGTATTTGTATCATAAAAATTTTAGTAGTACAGTCAATTTTCCTTTGTAGATTTAAACAAAAATAGCAACATAAATTGAAATGTCCATAATATATTCCAAAACGTCACGATTAAATAAAACGTCAAATAATGTACCACGATTTCTAACTCAATAGCACGCGGTGCAGTGGGAGGGTCGTATAGTGATCATTAATAAAACCCATCTCCTATGATTTATCCTAACACGTATCGGCGAGATAATATACTTCAAATTCGAAAAAGATTACTACATACCTGAATCACAAAATATGGCACGTCATACGCTAGTCGTAGATCTTACCTTAGGTGTATACCATCACTGCTTCAGCAGAGTCCACCTAGCTAAAATTAGAAGAAAAAAAGGAAAAAGCTTTCAAACATTCATTAAGGAAAATCTGGGCTACAAACAAAGTATGTTTATTGTACCCATGAGACCAGTGTATCATAATCAATAGCCATAATATAATCACAACAATAAAAAGGTATTTACGGTAACCTTTTATCTCTGTAGAGATGAGTGTATGAAACGATAGAATTAATGATAACGCTTTCTCAAGGGATAAAAGCTAACCATAATATGTATGTACTTCGTACAATAAATAATAAAATTGAAATCTCAGTAGTAACGACATCTAAATAACTATTGTAAACTACAAAATTCTATTAATTTAAACTCCAATACTTCTTCCTACCATGTGATGCAACACAATTAGTACGGCCGTGCTGTTAGCAGTCACAAAAATTGACTAAATGCCAACTAAACAATTATTTTTCTCGGGAAAAGATGCTGTATAAACGTCAAAAAACTGTTATGACGTTTCTTCCTTAATTACACTGTACTACCTAGTGTTGGCTATAGAGTACGATTACTTTATTTTTCACAAGTCACGTTAAGAAGCACAGATGATCAAATTTATATAAGCAAAGAAACAAAAACGGTATTACATCACACAAAGTTATCTGTACATTTAATTTAGACTGATAACATTATTTGTTAATATTTAACAAGATCAAAAAGGATGCAATAATATTTAAGTATTCCGGAGACGTATGTCTTGAGTAATATGTTATCACTTAATTCCGCATGGTAAACCTTGAATCAGCATAAGAACAACGATTAACGTTTAGTATTCAATTTTGACAAATTAAAGTTGCATAGATAAAATAGTTTTTAACTAAACCAGTAGCTGTAGATCATTTAGTTAGACTGCTAAACTATCTATTGGTATACAAATTCACCTCATACATATAGGAAGCAGGATCTTTCGAACCTTGGCGGTTATCAGTTAAAATATTCCACCTATATTTGCGTAAAACGTTGTAATAATGCACTCGAAGTAATTATTATATCACGCGATAACGTAACAAAGAAAGATTTACCATCTTATTTGTTGTATCTCCTTATCCACGATATACACAGCCATCAACAACAGCACCCAGAGATTATAGACTAGTAGATTGTTATCTTGAAGTCTTATCCAAAACGACTTCTTGGATTCGGCAGTAGATACCTTCCCTCTGGGCCAGCTAATAGAATACAACTCTGGGTCAACTAATAGAATTCAAAGTGAAACTAGTGCTTATGTTAATTAGAAAGCCAATTAATATCTACCTTTTGCTAAAATCAGACAACGTTTCCAGAATCAAACAACTAATGCGACATAACTTATTTAAAGTTACTCGTCCAACCTGTTTTCAAACGTACCAACATTCGATGATCCAAAAATAAATTTGAGATAACGATTATCATGCATGTAAAATTCAGACAAATATATTAATTCCAAACAAACACTAGATCGCACCACTTCTTAACGAATATTTTAATATTTACAGAATCCCATTAAATAATTTAATTAAACCCTTAAAATTAGATTTTTACTACAGAAAACGAAGTAACTAAACTTCTATAAACCCAAATAATGAAACACTAGAAAGAGAACCATTAGAAATAATTTACCAATTCATAACACGCAGATGCGGAGTTCGCGCAAAACAATCTTCAATCCAAAATCCTCTTAAATATGAAATCTACATAATCAAATCGTTACAAACCTCAATTAAAAATGTCATAACGAGCAAGTTTCATACATTCCTACTACAGTTAAATACCCTCCAATTTCAACCAAGTTCCGGTATTCCTGGTCAATCGCCATAACTATTGAAGCTATGAAAGAAAATGGAATTTGCGTCTTCCAAAACCTCAGTGGCAGATAAAGGCATACAAATAAATGAGTAAAGGGCTAAAAATTTAGGGAAAATACAATAAACATACGAGGGCGGTCTGATGAACATGAGAACACAACCTTTTCTCCAAAATTTCATTTTATTTCTCGACACAGTCTCCTTTTAGCTCGATACACTAAGTCCAACGTTTTTTTCAATTTCATTAGGCCATCCTTATAATACGATTTATTAAGACCTCAAAATATGCATCAGTTTCCTACTTAACTTCCTCATTTGATTTAAATCTCCTTCCACCAAGTCATTTTTTCAGGTTTGGGAAGAGGAACTAGTCACAGGGAGCTAGATTACGAGAACATTGTGGATTCGGAAACAATTTGTAACGTAGTTCATCCAATTTCTGTTGAGTTTTCCATGTTTGAGCTGGTGCGTTGTCATGATGAAAACGCACTTTCTTTTTTTGCTGCAAAATGTGGCCGTTTTTTCTTTATTTCAACATGTAATCGGTCCAGTAATGCCACATAATAATCTCGTGTGATTGTTTTTTAAGTTTAAAGATAATCAATGGATATTACACATTGTCGATCCCAAAAAACAGTTGCTAAAACCTTTCCAACTGATGCAACCACTTTTGCTTTCTTCGGTGCACTTGAACCAACTTCAACACATTGTTTTGACTGTTCTTTTGTTTCAGATGTGTCGGGGTAGATCCCTGTTTCATCTACGGTTATAAATTTACGCAAAAATTCATCTGCATACGTTGAAACATCGCCAAACATTGCTTTGAAGTAACCATACAATTGCGTTTTTGTTTGATTGTCAACAAACGCGGCACTCATCCTGCTGACAGCTTTTTCATATGTAAATGTTCATGTAAATGTTACTCACACGTTCTTTTGGCATGTTTACGATGCCAGCTATCTCGCGCACTTTCACTCGTAGATCTCCTAAAACGATGTCATGGATTTTATCGATCATTTCTTTGGTGGTCACTTCGATTGGTGGGCCTGAACGATGTTCATCAATTGTGCTTGTACGACAACGTTTAAATTCTGCAAACCAATATATCATAATTGAATTCGCTGGAGCAGATATGCAATAATATTTATCAAGCTTTTCCTTTGTTTCCTTCGCGGTTTTTCTACGCAAAAAATAATGCTTAATCAATGCACGGAATTCGTTTTTATTCATTATTTTAACACAATCACAAGTTGTTTGCTTTTTATGACTGTCAAACATAAACTAAATGACTTATAGCGCTAAAAATTTACATGTAGTCTACTAATAGATTGTATTTGACGGAAATGATATACATTCAGTAATCAGTTGCGCCATCTCTTAGAAACCGACTAATTATCACCTTGTACAAATAGATCCCATGTCATTGCGATGTTTGACACATTAAAAATCTCTACAGGGAATTGAAATATTTCCAAGTTGAGTTAGTTTTAATAGTCAAGGTAGAATGGCAATAATTGCTAAAATTATAAGAGTAGAAAAGTTCTACATCCCAGAAACAGCCACAAAAATAGTAAAAATAGATGTGCAATTAACTTATTGTTAGTTTGTTATCTAACGGTTCACTAAAATGACCTTGAAATGTAAAATAAATTCAACACGGTGTAACTAAATATTTTAAGGGATGATTCCTTGCCGAAAATTAAAGGTTTTTTTTTCTTAGTCTTCCCCCTGGAGAGAAGAATGGGATTAAACTTGTATTTTAATTTTTTGTTCTTAAATTTTGAAAAAGATAAATATATGTTATTCGAGAATTACATTTGATTAATTAAGTTACTACTTTCGGATATTTCTTAAATCGTTCCTCGTAATAATAAGTATGACGTGCCAAGATGTCGTTACAACACGTACAACGTAACAGTGGACGTGCCTAAAGCTACCTAACTAGCAAAATAGAGTCGAGCATGGGTCGAACACCTTATTGAATAGGACAAAGTCAATAATTTTAGCGCCACCCTGTTCCAGGACCAGCTGTCCACGGATGTCAACGTATTCTGTATATAAGATGGTAAATAATCTTACCTGTAGCGAAATGGGAATTCTTTAGGAAGAAGTACAGCTATCAGTGCTAAATAAAGGAATATCCACAGTGTCGGTGTAATTAACACAACGCAGTTAATTATTTACTAAGTGGTAGCCCCTTTGACTTCTGCATATAAGTAATTCGTTATACTTGTTATTATGATACTTAATGATCATCAATGTCCAAAAAGTGGACATAAAGCACTATTCTAAACTAAAAATGGAATACTTTTATATTAATCCCGGTATATGAATAAATAGCTGATAACTAAACTTTGAGATTTCTTATAAATTTGTGTCAGCAGCTTAAATTGAATTGTAACTGAATCAACCCTGTTTAATAATTGAAATCGAGGAAATGTTCTTGTTTCCCTGTCGTATATAAAATAAAATATGTCTAGCTAAACTAATTCTTGGGAGTAAATGCAATAAAACAATTCATAAAGTTAATACATTTATGCAAAGATAATAAAAGGCAATCATAAAAATACAGGTAATACACAAAATAAGAAATAAATGGTTTCAGCTATTTTAGGAGCATAATGATCATAAACGCGAATCGTAAATAATCAAACGTGCGTAATTAGCTCACACGGAGAACAATTAAAACAAGATTTATCTGATCATTATAACCTTACAACAGATGCCTTTAAACAGTACTTCGTACTTCACAATTTGAGCTCAGGATGACGTTGGTTATTTAATTCTAAGAATACACTAATTTTTCTAAAACTAATTAGATTCTATTCATCAAATTAGGCGGTAACCGATAAATGTGATGTACTATAACCAATAACAATCCATATCACCGAGAATAAAATTAATAATTAGTTGGATGCCCTAAACTCAACATTTATTCTAAATTATTAAAACAAAGAGCGGTGGTAAGGTAAGTGAAGTTGTGCGCTAACGAACTAAAACGTGTACGAATGACGAATAAAAGAGTACGAAATAAAATAGAAAACTTACAGGAATAAGTCGAAGCTTTCTTCTAAATACTCCAATTAGATTATCAGAACATGTCTAAGATCAATTTAAGCGGCCTTTATCTCCATTCCGATCCACCGAAGTCGGCGTCTAAAACGAGTCACGGACTCCAATGTGAACATTTACGTTATAGTAACCAGAATGGAGACGTGCGCACAATCAAGATAGGAACTTCGACAAATTTACTTTAATAAAATTTTAACACACTACATCCTTCCAAAATAAAAGGATTAAAAAACCTCACGCAACTTTTAAATCCATCCTCTCTCTTTGATGGTCATTCGATAGTCCTCTATTAAATATTCCTCGACAAAGAACACAAATGAGAAGGGATTCTGTCCTTCTTTCCTAACTTCTAGAAACGTATGATATTGCAGGCAACAAGATAAAATGCTTATGACAGTAACATTGTATCTATAAATACATTGATGTGGTCATTGAAAACCAAAGTAGTTGAAATTACACTTTAAAAAAATTACAATTATTATTTCGTAGCAATTTACATTTAACTGTATTTGATGAAAATTTGAATTCCTGTAATTCAATATTTTGCGGATTTTAATTATGACCGTAGATAAAGTTGTGTTATGATAAACGGAACTTCCCAAACAGAGTTTAATATATGAAATGAATCTTTATAAATTTTTTTCAAAATAATATGAATTACAACGGAAACTGGTTTATACTAATTAAAGGAATAACTGAAATGTATGCAGTCTTAGTTAAGTTTATTAAGACCACATTTTAATGGATTATTACGCCAATGGTGTATTAAAACATAATTTTTATTTAAAATAACAGGGATCGTTGACAAAGGATTCGTACCAGCAATAAGGGTTTAATTAGAAAATTTTATTAGGTCAAAATTAAATAACTTAAAAAAGTAAATAGAAAGATCGGTTAACTCTAAAACTTTTTATTTGTTTTATTTTTGTCATAAGTTTAAGTGTTTTCGTTTTAACTGATGGGCGGTTGTTAAATTGTCACGTAACGTGTTGACAGTCACTTAAAGTTATTACTAGTATCATTTTTTGATTTCCTATTCTTTAAATAATCAAATTAAAATTTGTTAAATGGTCGGTACTTTCAATTAGCTACACATGTCTAATTA
Organism: Phrixothrix hirtus; assembly: GCA_024586415.1. Classification (NCBI taxonomy): domain Eukaryota; kingdom Metazoa; phylum Arthropoda; class Insecta; order Coleoptera; family Phengodidae; genus Phrixothrix; species Phrixothrix hirtus. The sequence goes on from JAHWXV010454486.1 coordinate 9,915, forward strand.
TACTAACACCCAAATGGCCAATATATACTTTGTGTATGGTCTTACAAATAGAAATGCTGAAAGTTAGCTCGGACGAGAAATACTTCACCACTTCGCTTTTCCTCGTTTGAGAAAATTTTAAAAGAGATTCGGTTGATTCTGGTAGCCGTCGAGAAGTTAGAACTGCAGTGATAGAGAAAACAATTCTTGACAAAATCGAAGAATAATCTGAAAGAAGTACTAGAAGAATCATTCAAGTATTATGCGTTAAACATTCATCAGTTTTTAAGAATTTTGAAGGCAAAATTGTTATACAAGCACTATTTCCACGTGATCCTCCAAAAAAGAATTGTCTTTTGTAAGTAGATTCTCCAAATCGTTGCACATAATCATCAATTTTGAGCACACGGTTTGCTTACTGATGAAGTAAGTTTTACTCAAGAAGCAATTTTCATAATAGCTATTTATGGACATGATATCTCAAATGCCATTGTGGAGGACCATCGTCAATACGAGTTTTCTGTAAATGATTAGTTTGAAATTGTTGGTGATTATATAATTAGGCCGTACTTTCTGACTTTGAGTATTATCGGGAATTCTTTTTTACTTTTCGAGAAAAAAAGGTTCCATGCATCTTGATGATATATCACTTTAGCTAAGACATGAGTAATGATTTATGCACGACAGACTTCCTTCATATTTTAACTGAAATATTCGCAACTATTTGAACTATTTTTACACAAATCGTTGGGTAGATAGAGGAGAGTCTTAACTTGATACTCCGCTACGTCTAAAACTGAATCCCATAGATTTTGTACTTGAAGACACTTTGAGTCTTTAGTTTATCGTAATCCAGTAGATAACTTCCAAAATTTAAGAAATCGCAATATAGCATCCTGTGATGCTATTAATAATACATCAAAAATATTTAATGTACATATATATACTAATTAATGAAATAACGGGTACAAGCTTATATTCTGGTTGAAGGTGGTCATTTTCAACAATTATTGTAATTTTGTCCATAGTTCTTTTATTTTTTTATGGTTGAATAATAAAACTGATTTTGTGTTAATTGATTTTATTTTTTTATTCGAAAATGTTTAATCATATCACAAAAACAAAATAATGATAAAAGTTTTAGAAATAACGATTTTTTCTGTTCTCTACCGAAAAAAATTATCTAAATTTAACCTAATAAAATGTTCTAATGAAAAATTAAATATTAGTTGCTAATTTTAACCCCCTATAATTATGAGGTACTATGGAAAAAATATGCGCAAGTACCAACTTAGTTAATCAAAGATAATCCTCAAATGATAACTATTTATCTTTTTCATGATTTAAAAGAATTAAACCCTAAGTTTCACCCTCTCGTTTAAAAGGGCATAACTCTGCAATAAGAGAGCGAAAAAAGTGATATGATAAATCCCCTGTATGTTTCGATAAAGAATTACCCCATCCAATATTTTGTAGGCATTTAAATATACCCTCTATGCAGGGTGATTTTAAAACATACCGACAAACTTGGACCATACAGGCGGGGGTAGTTTTAAATTAAGAGAAAAAATCGTTTTAAAAATTACTTGTCGTTTCCAAGAAAAACGCTTTTAAAATAATTCCAATAAGTAGTTTGAGGATCCCTGCAACAGCCAAAAAGCTGAACGTGTCATTTTAAATTAATAAACTATAAACACATAACTCAGTGTTATGTCATTCTAAATTGTTAGATGTATATAAATTGGGGATATTCAATGAATTTACAAACATTGTATATAAAGTCTAATTATCAGGATTTTTGTGTTTTATCAAATGTGTCAATGGTTTTCATAAGTTTAATAATTATCATTTATCTGTATTTATTAAGTTAGTTACATTTAGTTTTAAGTTGAACATCGTGTTTGCGTATTATGGATAGATTATCTAATGTTAAAATAACAGACATTTTGAATAATTCTTGTAAAAAGGTATGTTGCTTTATTTTCTACAGTGTACAACTACATTAAAAAAATTTTAACAATAATTTTGTGATTAAATAAAATAACTAAAATAATAAAATAATGTGTTATAATAATGAAAAATGATTTGCAATTGTTTGCGAATTTTAAAAATTAAAATGGTCCAAAGAAGCAATATCAATTAATTATGTTTCTTATAACAATCTAGATATGATCTTTAGATTAATTAAACGGGTTTAAAAGTAAATGTTAAATTTTTGTCTACAAACTGTATATTGGAATATATTAATGTACGAAGTAAAGGTAGACAAATCTAATTTAATATTCGTCTACGACAGGTAGAATTTATCTAGACGTATTTATCTGTATTGACATTTTCCTGCAGTTCTCAAAAGTCGACATTTTAAATTTTTTCTAAAACATTGTTAATGGACGTAGTTAGAATTCTACAACGCCGTGCTAAAGTTTGTTGGTGGATTTTAAAATCACCCTGTATATAAAATTTAATGTAAAGTCAAGTTTAAATTTGTATTTTTCTAATAAAGTTAAAGTTTCTATGTAACTTATAATTCATCATCGGCTTAATAATGTGGAATATGGAAAATCAATACTTTCTTATTTTAGAAAGCTACAGTCAGAAAATAAAAACAAAATTAACCTTTATTAAATATTTTATATTGAACTGTTTTAAATTAGCAATGCTGTTTTATGAATAGCAATGAAACCTTTATATAAAACTTACAAATATTTTTTATTATAGTGTAACGAAACTAGGTAATAGTTTTTATAATGTTTATTTATATTCACTTATTTCTACACTTATTTATAAGTAACTATGTACACTAATTTATTTTAAATATTTAATTATTTATTTTACTAATAATGCACCAGCAGCAAACATTTATTTATAATTCTATTTATGTATATTTATATTTATATCAATAATACACAGTACAAGATTCTAACAATAACTAACT
>JAHWXV010454533.1:0-11344 GCA_024586415.1 Phrixothrix hirtus
ATATTTAAAATAAATTAGTGTACATAGTTACTTATAAATAAGTGTAAAATTAAGTGAATATAAATAAACATTATAAAAACAATTACCTAGTTTCGTTACAGTATTCAATAAGCAAATCGGACGAAGATTAATTCACGTAAGTGACAAATTACAAACATTACTAAACCACAGTGAAGAAATAAAACTTTTTTTATTCGTTTCATATAAATATTTTTAAAAGACTTTAATTTATACATTTTATATTTTTCTCATTTACGAATATCAGACCGAGAAATCAATTAACAAATGTTAACGGCCTGAAATTCGAAACATTTATTAATTATTTGTTATACATTTCATTTTTAATGAAATACTTTGTTTATATGTATATTTGTGTTTATGTTTGAAATAATAAATATTTGTTTAAACTTTGAACTGGTTTTAACCCACGCAAAAATAAAGACAAATATTTAAAGTACATTGAAAATGAAAGAGTTCGGAAAGGAATGGGCACAATTTTTAGAGGCGACCGGGGATCGAACTCGGGCTTCCAGATTTGTACTCTGGCGTGTTATCCATGTAATGGATGTACCCATTCCTTTCCCAACTCTTTCATTCTCTATTTGTCTGCTGTACCGCAATAAGCTATTTTGAACCGTGTATTAATTAATTTATATTAATACACAACACCTTTCCTTAATTTCACTTAAAGTGCAGTTAGAATAATCCTATTTAATCTTTTGAAAGTAAATCGACCCTTTCGGCAAATTTACAGTGGAAAACGACCTCTAAATTGGTATTTAGAAACGGTTACTTTAAATTTTTGTTTACTGCTTTGTTTAAAATTAGTGCAGGCTGACCAGTTAATTATTAATATCAAATCTAGTTAAGCAACGCAGTGAAAAACGCATTACAACAATACAGGCAAATTAAAAGTCTGTACATTAACGAAATACACCAAACAAAGAAATCCAAAGCTTGATTTAGTATGCAGAAACGGAATTAAAAATCAATCTTTGGAACTTCCTGTATAAAATACGTAGCTTCGGAAAAAATAAAAAACATCTCTAAGATCAGTACAATGCAAAAAGTGGATGGAATCTGTACAACAACTTGGCGAGAGGTAGCAACACACCCATTACATAACCTACTTTTTAATGACGGACTACAAATAAATAGCGAAACACATACAAACATAAGAACTAAGACGTATTCTTCAGGACTAAATTACAATATATCGACACCAATCGAGGATACCGAAATTAGCGAGGCTATATCTACTCTAAGTAACAAGAAGGCACCAAGCTTTGACGGGATAAAAGATGAAATAATAAAAGCTTATAAAATCTTTTGGCATTCTCTAACAAATACCTCGCCTAAGGTAAAATTCTTAACCTCTGGAAACAGAGGAACGTTATCATTATTAACACCCCAGCTAAAGAATTAAAATTCACAGAACTGCGTTTGGCTGCAGCGACACGCAGCAAGGCTTTAGAAAGGGAACATCGGCAAAAGATACCATAAACAGATTACTACGCAGTATCTCTTTAAACAAAGCAAACCACAATATACTCGTCTACAAAGTGGTACTTTGGGCAATACCCGGTGGCCTACACTTATCCGAACCCTCCAGAGATTGAACTTAGCTAGGGAGATCGTAAAGAGCACAATCAGTTACTCTCAAAACAGGTGGACCACATTAAGATGTAATCATGATCGCGTCATGAAGAGACTCACAAGAGGATGCCCACAAGGCTCAATTTGTGAATCTCTCTTTTTGGATATTATCATAAACGACCTGTTGCTGACACGAAAGAGAGAAGAACGGGTATACGATATAGCGGCATATGTAAACGGCATCGCATTGGTCCTAAATGCAGAATCTCGAAGAGAACTCGTAAACAGACGAATGCACTATTAACCCGAATTCAAAAATGGTGCTCCGAGACAAAACTGAAAATGTCACCAGAAACAACGTTATCCACCCTGGTGAGGGGTAATCTACAAATAAATGCAATCATAAAAGTGGGCACACAAAAACCTCCAGGCCAAAACCACGAGATATCTAAGAGTAATAAGATACGAAAAACAGAACTTTAAAGTCTATATTGAGATCGACCAATATCGTACGCAAAATTACCATAATTACCCAAAAAGACTTTAAAATCCCGACAAACTGCGCTAGATTGTAACTGAACAGAGTAAAAATTGCAATTATTACAACATGGTCAGTACCCGGGAAACAAGAATTAACCTAATGAAAATAAAACAAAAACTGCTTAGTACTCAAAGCGGAAGTTCACAGGGTCTTAGGAACTACATCGATTAATTCCCTTCAAATGATCCTTGCAATTATCCCTGGACATCTATAACTAAAGAAAAGCGCAGCAACTTACTGGCGTAAAAAAGACGATAATGACAAAATTACAACTATACTGGAAAACAACGTAACTTCTAAACCTGAAATTACAAACAGCATTTTAGAACAATGGAACACATAATGAAATGGATCCACTAAGGGAAGAAGAGCTTTCTCTCTGATACCAAACGTCGAATTTAGTAGGCGTACCAAATGGTTCTACCATTCCAGGAAGCTAATAAGCTTTTTGACAGCGCATGATACTTTTCCGACCTATGTACACTAGATAAACAAGAGGGAAGACACTGTCTGCATTTGTGGAGAAGTCGGAACTCCAGACCGCGTGTCTATAGAATGTAACATCGCAGAAGGACAATTACATCAATACAGAAAGTTATTAAGAAAGAAAACAACGAAACAAATTATAGAAAATGAACAAGACTTTAAAACCCTCATTATATTAACTAACAAACTTAAAACAATAATTCCTTATACCAATGGGCGTTAAGTTATGGCAGGAGTTAAAAGATATGATCTCGCCCGTAATTTTTAATTTTTTTAGTAATAAATCATCAAATAATACTATAATGTTTCGCCTAGTAAGGCATCATCAGCTAATCAAAACAGTAAACTCTAAAAAGAACAAGAGACGATGGTAACAAAGAATGACTATAGGTAAAATTATTGTAACAAAAACAAAGACTTAAAACTTTAAAAAATTATTTTATTTCTAATTGTATATCTGTTAGATTTCTATTTTGTACTCCGATGAAGGATTAAATTACAATCCGAAACGTGAGTCTAATGTTTACTTATTAAAAATGGTTTTATGAGCAACTTTCCTGTCCATAGAATTTTGAATAGCTGAATTCTGGATTTTTTCTGATAAATTTAAATATTGAAAATATTGTATACCAAGAAAATATGAAAAAATGTTTTCTAATTTTTCTTATTTGAATGTAAGAAACTTTTTTCAATTATACACTGCATGATGTCCAAAGTGCTTACGGTCTAACCTAAATTACATTACATTAGCACACCCCAACAATAAGCATAACTTAATCAAACACAACATGACTGACAAATTAAACACATGACTAATTTCAATGTACATGACACAAATTGTCGGAATAACTTTACAATCAGCAATTTCACCAAAAAGATAAAACAAAATAAAACATTTTACTATTGACCTACATAATACACAGTAATAAACACCATAAACAATTTCTTGATTTGACATCTTAAACTCACTAAAATAATAATTGACAATGTAAAAAACATAACACCGCTGGTACTAATAAAGACACACGCAATTGTTCCTAACCTAAATCGAATAAAATAGCAATCAGCAAATTACAACAATGCACCAATAACACATATTACCACATTATTAGAAATCGTATGCAATATAACTGGCCTACCCTGACATGAATATCTCAAACAAATCTATGCAATAAGCAACACTTTACTTACAAATTAAACTAAACTTACAAATAAAAAGAAGTTAAAAACCTAAACAAAAAATACATCGATTTGGAACTTCCTAACCCTCTGAAAGTGACTTGATCTAAAGTCAACTTCGCTCTTTTAAAAAATTTAGTGATTAGTGAAAAAGTGAAATTTGAAGTACCATGATGGCCAAAAACATGTCAATATCTAGGATACTGAGGAGGCACTACTGAAAAAACTCTTTAGCGATTAGTGTAGTTTTAAGATGTTGCAAAAATAATTATAACAAAAGCATTATACAATAATAAAAATAACTAACAATTACTCATAAAATATATTCACAAATAAAATTACTAACAAGAACGCAAATTAACTGTATAATAGATCTTTAACTATAAAAACTTACGCGTTTATTGAATTCTTTCTAGATAGATATCGTAGCTCGCCATACCTTCGACATTAAATGTAACCGTTATTTCACCTAAACCTGCTCGTCTCTTTCGTACACTTTCGTATCAATGGTGGTGTTATGCAAAAAATCGAGTCGGAGACGCCTACATACGAAAGTGTTAAAGTTTTGATTCCCGTTATGATTGTAACAGACATTACATTTTTTAAAGTAACCCTCCACTAAATGACTCTAAGTTACCAAAACTGTCATAGTAGAGTGATTTATACCGCGCTTCACGTAGTAAGTCCAATGATTTCTGGGCCTATGTTTAACGTCCAAATTTATAATACCGGACTCGTTCAGATGAGTCTCCTCGGGCTGATTAGCACGCATGAATACGACTTCAAAGTATGGTACGCTCGCTGTATGTTTTCACAGGTTAGCATCGGTCAAAGTGCGCTAAGGTAATCTGATTAATTTTTTGAATGCGTATGAGGTTGCAAGTGTAAAACAATACCCATCTTATAGGGTTTCAAATAGGGTCCGGAACCTTTCGTTCCTAAAGCAATTGCTTCCGTTGTTCTATTAGTTTCCTCTTGAAGCTTTTTCGAGTCCCTTAAATCGTTGACTGCTTTTGCAATACCCACAGCTCTGACACTTAACGCACCGAGAGCAGGAAGTTCATCAACAACCTCCTATTTTAAGTATCGGTATAACCGAAAGTACCTATACCTTTTATCTTATGCCCAACTATTTAATTACAGCGGTAGCAGCATTTAGGGCCATCTTTATTAAACTTGCAACACCTTTTCATCTCCGTGAGCCTCATTTTTTGATTGCAACTCTTATTTCTCTAAGGAAATGGGGGTTAAATTTAACTATTGACCCACATGAGTTTGCTTTTTCGCAAAGCTAAGCTCCGTCGCTACGATTTTTGCGAAGGCATCGTCTAGAAGAATTCGCTAAGCCCATAGCGTGTAACAAGCGCGTTCGGCGTTACGCCCGACGGCGATGCTGGTGTCCATCTAGCTTCTCGGAGGAGGGGGATCTGCGACCAATTGTCACCAGCACGTTCACGCTCGAAGGGAAACGCTGGAAATACGTAAAAAGGCTTGAGGTTTAGGGGGGGAGGAGCTACTGCTCCTTGCTGGCCGTATTCTGAATCGAACTGTCCTTCAGAACAGTGAAAAATGATCCCGTAGCAGGGGGAGTTAGCGGGTTCTGTGACATCCCCCCGCCACTCCCGCATTCCAATGAGTTTTTAATTACTTTTTAATGAGCTTCCGCATTCCGATAAGTTTTTAATTGCTTTTTAATGACACTCCTGCGCCATAATATGTACAGGATGATTCAAAATAAATACACAGGGTGCATCAAAATAAATATACAGAGTGCGTAAAAATAAATGTATATTAAAATGGCGGAATTTCGTCGGCCATCTTGAAAGTTTAAGGGAAATCTGGGGGCTTTTGGTGGGAAATCTAGGGACTTTTGGTGGAAATCTAGTTGCTTTTGTTCGCCATCTTGGATTTTTCGGCGGCCATATTGGATTTTTGCGGTCGCCATCTTTGATTTTATGTTGGAATTATTTGAATTTGGGGGAAATCTAGTTACTTTTGTCATCAATCTTTGTTTTCTAGGGATTTTTGTAATACATTATGCTGATTTATAATTATGCAAACGAAAGGTTGTGTATATTGGTGCTAATTTATGATCACTCCGTATATTGGTTTTTAAATGGGATCACCTCGTATATTATGCAACTCGCCTGCGGCAAGGCGAATTTGCAGGTCCAAACGTGTTTACGCGAATTCTTGGAAATTCCCGTGACCTCGAAATACTAGGCCAAAACCGGTTTTAGAATTTAGATTCCAAGGATTACTAAGTTTTGTAATTTTCCATAATTTCCCATATTATTTACATCAGTTTTAATATAAAACTTTATATTAGTCCATAATAAAATTTTTAATTAAGTTTACATTTCATTTCCTCGTCGCTCTAAATGATTAAAGTATAGATTGTATGCATATTTTGATTTTTATTTAACAATGTTGTAGAATATTACGAATTGCATTTAAAACTAGTTTTTAGTTAATATTATTAATTACATACTAGTTTTAGTTAATATTATTAATTACATACTATATGGGATTTGATACGATTAAATGAAGATATATTCGCAGATTAAATTTCCTTTGCTCTGTATATCCCGCCTTAGGGAATCAGGTACAAAGTTGACAAACATGTCAACTTTCACATTGCCTACGACCTAAAAAAAATCCTTCAATACCAAGAATGTTATACTATCGCAGGGCAGTAACCTAGAGGATGCAATTGGCGCGTTTTCCAACACCATCGATGAAAAGATGATGGAGTTTCAACGCCGGTTTATTTTGGTATATAATAGCCAATGCAGCTGACTAGAGGTTTACAAGTTACATTCTTATACATCTGTAGCATTCTAATGATCAAAAGCATCGAGGTCATCCTAAGGTAATTCAACTGAGTCCAAAGAAAAAGAAGGTTGGACGCTAGTCATTCGTAAAATCGAACAAGCAACATACACCTGAACAACAAGTGATGTATTTACTCTACCCTAAATCTTACCAAGCTCCAAAGTTTGTCCAGCAGCAAGAGTTCTACCTAGCTGAAAAAGGGGAAGTACTGTTGTTCTTAAAAAGGTAAGTAATATACTAAACAATAACATTTATTTCATTAGAGTGTGGTGAAAGCAATACCTTAATTGCATAACAATAATTGAAACATAACTAAGTATAACAAAAGTACTTTTATATTCCCTTAGGAATTCGCATATCAAGCAAATAATTAATCAATGTGCTTTTTGGTCGGATTAAGGCGGACAGAAAATATAAGGAGTAATTTCCTTAGACATGCGATCCAATACTCAAAGATTCTTAAGTTAAATAATTTCAGGCAAAAGGTTAATGACTGTGCTTCTTTACCGGATTAAAGGTAATACAAAATAATTCATTGAATACACCTCGTATTTCAGATGGTGACATTTGAGTCAAAATAGTAACTTCGTCTTTCATGACCGTAATCTAGTTAAAAGCGTTAATTTAGAGTTAATAAATTGCGTTACTGTGTTATACAACATTATCGGCTAAAGGTATGTAAAACAGATAGGCTGAAGACCCATTAGGAACAGTTATTTTTCTCCAGAAAAAGTGGTTGCATATAGGTCCACCAAAATCTGGACATTAAATTATTATTAAAGAAAAGGTATTGCTAGATAGTGAAAGATCTCATAATAGGATTTTTGGTACATATTACTTGATTATTTCTTGTTATCTAACCGTTTAATTATGTATTTTAAATTAAAAACAATTTTTTAATTCTAACCTTTTAATAAAAGCTGCTTTTAGTAGTAGTGCGTAAAATAACTTATTGATTTGATATCAAACTTAAGTGACTAAATAAACATTATACTTTAAAACAACCTTTCAGGATAGACTAGAACTTACTTTAAATTGTTCACCTAATTTTACTTCAAAATCTTCCGGTTTTAGTTACAAAACTATCTGATCTATTAGCAATTATAAAAAATCAAATTTAAGTTTTAAAATGAATGAGTTGTTTTACATTTTCAGATAGGTCTAGTCAATTTTTTACTTTCTATTGCACTATTTGAAATATAAATGAAAGTGAAACTATCGCTTTCATTCAATATTTTCGATGTCGAAATTTTAATGTAGATATACGTTTTCGAATTCCATTATCCCGAAAATCATATTTTAGAAATTGATGTGTGTGGGTATAGGATATCTCGAAAACGAAAAGTCGTAGATACACGGCACGTAACTGCAACAATTTGATTAAAATCGGATAACCGGAAATGCCACGTTACTTTTATCATTTTTTGTTTTTTTATGATTTTGTTGAAATCGGCTTTAACGATATTTTTAAACTTACTTAATTTCTCAGTCATTTAATCTAGGCGGTTTCTCAGAAAATGTTCCGTAAATTGAGTAACCCGAAGTACCTTTACCGTTAACTATGAATAAAAAAATCTGGGGTGAGGCAACACATGACTTTCTCTTACACATTTTAAATTTAATTTGAATTTATTGACGTTAGTGACTTTCCTATACACCTAAATTGTAAACTAAAATTAATTTAAAAACATAAATAATTCATCCACTTATAATTTCCTTTATACATGTACTAAGAGTTTTATAATTAAATTTTAAGCTCATTTAAAGCAAAATAATTTATAGATATAAATAAAAAGTAATTAAGCAAGTGAATTATGCACACAAATCATTAAAATATTAATTAACTGCAACGCGCGCGCACACATGCCCACGGGCGAATGCACGCACGCACGCAAATACGCACACACGCACGTACGCACGCACGAAAGCGCGCAGGCACGCAGGCCCGCACCAACGCGCCCAAGCGCTAGGGCACGCACGCACGCGCACACGCAAGCACGCACGCACGTGCGCACGCCAGCACGCATGCAAGCACGCACACACACACGCACGCACGCGCGCAACACAAACGCACGCACGCACAAACGAACGCACGCACGCTCACACGCACGCACGGACGAACGCACGCGCGCACTCGCGCACGTATGCAGGCACGCGCGCATGCACGCACGCCAACACGCACACAGTTACGCACGCACGCGCGCACGCAGGTTCGCAAGTCCGCCCGCAAGCACGCATGCACACACGCTCGCACGCATACACGCACGCACACACGCACACATGCGAGCACGCACGTCCGACGCACGCACGCAGGCACGCACACGCGCACCCACCCACCCACACGCACACACATACAAACGGTCAAACACACGGGCTGTTTTCTAAAAACATAATTTTCGTACTCATGGGACCCGAAAATTTGTATTTCCACTAAAATTTTGATATCGAAAATTTTGGACGAACACAACACTTTCGTTTTTCATATTTCATATTTCATATTTTCATATTTCATACACAGCGTGTTCCAAAAATAAGTACACTACGTAAACTGTAGATACCTTATGACCTATAGACCACATTTTTGTTATAAGTTTTTTCAAAATCGATTTTTAAATTTGGAAAATTGAAATGACAAAATTTGCTCTAAAGGCAATCCTTTTTACTAACTAAAAGGAATTAAGATGGGAACAATAGCAAACACGTACCACTGTAATTTGATATTATTAAAAAAACACGCAATATTTGCATAGGACGTGCTTGTAGTAAAGTGACCTATTTAAGTTCCTTGGTCTTGTTTACTTTCTTTGAAATAACAAAACAATCTTAAGTCAGCTGCGACAATTTAAAATTTAATTTTTAAATTTATTGATTGCTTGCTACCAACATTCTTTGTTAAAAACACCAGATTCTAAATTGTTTTATCTTAAATGTCAGACATGATATTAATACAATAAGTTTGTTTTAAAATTTGTAACTTGTTTAATAACGACAATGTAAAACAAAATAACCGATTCTTTTTATGCCACCCAGTAATGATATTGTTTCCTATATTATTATTGTAAACCAAATAAAACTGGAAAATTCGTTACTTGTTTATTTTGCTTTGCAGAATGATTTTTATATTTTTCGCTTACATGTTAGATTCGTGTATATTAGGTAAAGTAAAATTAAGATTCTTTTAACGTTATCTTCTGGATTAAATATTTTGAGAAACATATGTATGTACTTAATTCAAGATACACTGACAAGTAATACCATTGATTTTAAAATCAATGGTGAAACACATCAATGGCAACGATATTACTATACGACAGGTCGTACACTCCAGGTTTGGACTTAATACTATAATTGTTAATATTTCGAAAACTATACATTTTTGAAAAAAATTCATTTGAAAATTTTGTTCTACAGATCATGAGGTAACCACAGTTTCTGGGGTGTTACTCAATTTGGGACACCCTATGGAGTATAAACACCCTTTCGTCTTAAAACATTTTTCGAATCTTGAAAAATATTGTCAATTTACGGTATTTTTTGAAAAAAGTCTGTTTTGACAGATAAATAAAATCATGTGACTACTTTTATACATGTAATTTAGCATAACTTGAGTATTCAAAATAAAATTTGCTTAAATCAATTATTACAAATCTTTCCATATGATCTGGGTTTTATTGGTAACACTGTACAATTGCAAATATTTTTGAGGTAAATTGATAAAAATACTATCTAATATTTTTTAAATTTTTGTTAAGCAAAGGCGATAGGATAGGATTATTTTCACTACATGATGTGGAAACAAATGTTCTACTAACAATAAGAAAGTAAAGGTATATAAAGTTATAAAAAATATTAATTTTCTAAATGCTTTCAAATTAATTTTATGCAATAAATTTGTTTACTAAATACTTATTCGAACGGTGACAACTTTTTGTAATAAAATTAGATATCACTTTCAAATATTTTCTGTTTAATTACATTCTGTACAATAACCAACGTACTTTTATTACTTCCCGCGTTATTTTAGATTGTTTATGCTTTGATACGTTTCAAGAATTTTTAAAAATAAAACTGCATACTATTGTTTAAGTTGTAAATATTTATTAACAAGTGATTTCATCCAGTTACTGCAAAATACGTGTGCTTAAATATAAACAGAATAGTAGTTAAAAATATGCACGTCAGTAAATTTAATTGAGCTGTGTTAATAAACATAAAGTGTAGAAGTGTGTTCTCTTAACTGTTCCAATAACTTTTAATTTTTTTGTCTTTTCTAGAAGAATAAATAAAAAAAAAGAGAAAAAAAAATTCTGGCAACAGTACCTATTTACAAACAATCTACCAATGTGATTATTAATGATGCCATTTTTAACTTTTTATCCATCATTTATAATAACGTTAATAGGTAATAGTCTAAATATAAACCTTTTTTGTGTTCTAATTAAAGCGTTCGATTGTGTCGATTATAATATTCTTCTACAAAAACTAGTGCGATATGGTTTCAGAGGTATCTCTTTAAATTCGATTCGTACTTATATAATAGAAAGTAATTAATTGAACTGACTCATCACGATAATAATGGTAATTCTAAATCGTTTAGATCTAATATAATCGATAGTAGATAGAGATAGCCGATTCTGTGACACCATTTTGCTCCGACCTTGAAACCGGTTTTTAATGACCCCCCCGCGGCATAATTGATTTTTAATG
>JAHWXV010454545.1:0-11924 GCA_024586415.1 Phrixothrix hirtus
TATATATATATATATATATATATATATATATATATATGTTGCTTAAGTTGCTTAAATAGGTGTTTCGATATTTCAAAATATACATCTCCTTACTAACTTCATGATAAGACGACTTGCTATTGTGACCGAGGGTATAAGGGAATTAAAAAGAAAAAACTGGCTAACGAAAAACAACGGGAGTTCTACAAAACTGAAAAAAGCATCTTAATTAGAGAAATGTAGAATGAAAAACAGGTTGAGAGTTAATTAAACAGCTGATGGAACTAGGACTTAACAAGAAAGCTGAATTACAGAGGAAACTATTGTAAAATTAATAAGTCTTTTGTACTTTAATAACCAACAAATAAATTTCATCAATTTAAAATTTAAATTGTTTAATTTTTCGGATTCCCTGGTACATTATCATAAAAGTCTTCATATAACATATATATAATATTGTCCACTATAGGCTTAATGGTCCACGGAAACGCTCCTTGTCCGTGTTTGATACAAAATTTCTATTTAAATATATGGAGCGTCTAGAGTATAAAAGGAGTGACATCATCTTTTTTAATTTGAACACCTTAGCATCAGAGCCGATAACATATAGCATAACATATACAGGTAATAGCAAAAAAGTGGCAACTTTCAGATATTTTAAACTAATAATATAATATTTAATGACAATAACAAGTGATTAGCACTCGGGAAATAATCGTATCAGCGTCCTTTTAAGCTCACAGCACCCGGATTATATCATCTCTGAGCGTCCATATGTTTAACAGGAATTGGGGCGTCTGCGAGTCTTCAGTCGGAGCAACTGTTTGGTCAAATTTACAGTTTCTCTACAGGTGTACAACTCTTTTAACAGCTTCTGAACGGCTTTTAACAGGTTCATAACGGCTTGAGTAATGGGTCGGGTAACAGCTGGGTAACGATTAGGGTAAAGGGTCGGATAACAGCTAGGTAACGTTTTGGTTAACAGCTGGGTGATTGGTTGGGTAACGGGTCTGGTAACAGCTGGGTAACGGGTCGGGTAGAAGCTAAATCGCTAAATCTCGCTTACCAACATGCAGTTTGAAAATTCGTTACAAGTAAAAGTATTATATTTATTGAATGCCAATCTAAATCGTAATATTTTTTAATACTGTAAAACTACATATTTTTTATTAAAAACGCATGTCCTTGTTTTATATAACAATGGTCAAGCGGTACACAATATATCTGTGCTTAGACGTTAACATGTCTGTTTTAGATTACAGAATGTCAACTTGGTGATAATGTTATCTTGCACATAAATGCACTTATAGAATTTCCAATTTTGCCGTATTACGGATCATCAACTTACAAGGTTCGAAAGAATGAAATACCTTCTACAAATCATATTTGTTTTATTATTCTATACTTTTACACCAATCATACATTATTATCCTATGCTTAAAGAATCTTAGTTTCTTTCAAAATATATTTAACCGTAGCTCCCGCTGCATTCTTACGTTTAGTTAGTTGTACAGTGTTATACCTATTAGACGACATCATTATTGACAACTGGGAATGGGTAATTGTTTCAAACAAACCAAACTGTTCAAGTTCTTTTTTAATGTGGGTAAATGGCAGTTGGTATTAACAAAATTATTAATAATACTATTATTGATGTAACTGTAATACCTAATTATTACACTTTTATGAAGGATCGTGTAACGAACTCAAATTCAAAGTTAAAACTGATAATAAGATTAATGTTTAACTATTCATCAAGCATAAAATAACCATTATCAATTATTTTCACACATATACACTCTATTAATAATAACTCTAACGCACTTCTAATCTGACAACAAACGTGAACGTTAGAATTTACGTGCTAATAATAAATCTGACTCATTTACTGTCTGATAAAAAAATGATTACGCATGCTACTTATAATCTAATCTCAATACATATCCTGCTACTCTGATAAGAAATTAGGACATCGGTTTTTTCATGCCAATTATATAAAAATCTGACTCATTTCCTGTCTGGGCCGATAAGAAAATTCTTTCGCATGTTAATTACAATTACTGTGTGATAATAAATGAGGACATCTTTACTACAAAAAGATACACGCATTGTTTACGTAATGTTCAATTTTTTTTAAATCCTGCGCATGTACCGGTACGCCCCAAAATGGCGGAGTCTCTACTAATTTATAGTCTGTCTCCCTTATTACAAAAAGATGTACATGTTGTATCCTTACAACGTGATGATATTCACGAAATGTCTGAATTTTTCAATCCGAAATGGCAGACCCACAAAGTGGCCATCTCCTCCCTCTCTCACACAAAATTTTGGACCGCAAAATGCCCGCCGCCCACCCACAAAATGGCCGACTGCTCCCTTCTCTCACAAAATGGCCGCCGTCGACTCCTCCCTCAAGGTGGCGCCCGATTACTCCTCCCAGAAGATGTTCTCCAAACTACAAAAGTGAGGTTATGTAGCGTTTGGATCAAAAACCACCATAGCATAACTACTAACTCTCAACGGGTTAATTTCCTTAAAAGAATATTTTTTTAACCAACTACTACAAATTATAGTTCTAACTAGGTTAACGTTAAACCTCGCAAAAGCAATGAAAATCAGACATTTCTTTGAAATATATGGAACAGCCTTAACTATTTTTTATAAGAAAATGATTTTAAATCTCCATACAATGAAAACGGAAACACAACTCCTTATTGGATATTTTAACTAAATTTTAGAAACAATGAATTCTCATAATTTTCCCGACACTGACAATTTTTAGGTACACGTTTTCTTTCGAATTAACTGCTCTGACACAATCATGCAACAAATTATTCGTTCTACATATGCTCAATAATTCTCATTACAAGAAATGTACCTTTTCGAAATACTCAAGACTAGAATAGTTTTCTCTGTATAAATCTAGGGTATACTGTTTTTTTCGATTTCTTTCCTTCAATGCACTTTTGTCCTTTCTTTCCCCTTAGTATCTTTCTTTTTTTCTCTTTCGTTTAAACTTTCATCTTTTTCTCATCTTCAGATTATTTTTTATATGAAGTAATGGTCACTACAACGTAATCTGAATATTTTCGTTTCCTAGTAATGCTATGACATTTTCTTAGTAAAACTTGAAATACCGTTATACCGCTTTCATCCCTTGAAACGATCCCTACGCACTGGTTTCTAATAACGACTGAGGTACATGGGCTCTTGGTCATGGTAAATTCTCATTAAGTATACTATATTTGTTTTAATTTTAATCGGCATGCTCCATAATATTATCATCTGTAAAATCTACATCCTAAAATCATCCAGATGATACGGAAATGTCAATTTTATGGAAACTATTTATTTCATTAGAAAGTGTTGCAACTTTCGAATGCACCTTACTGACAATTATATTAACTTGGAACGTGATCAAAACCACGTTCTTCTCATATTTATAATTAATGTAAATCAACGTATTAATTTTTGAACGAAGAATTACTTTTCTTGGTGATTTTAACGGCTAGCTGATATGCTAAGCGTCTCAAATCTTTATTTCTTTTTCCATGCATTCTTGTGCAAAGTTCTAAAATAAAATGTAGTAACATAATTTTCTTGTTCAACTTTAAATACAAAACCAATATCGTCTTTAACTTTAGTATGTTCTTCTTTCTAATAGTTGCCTCACTTACCCATAGAGGCAAACTGATATCCGCACATCCTCACCCAAACGCACTCCCACATAAATCCATTCGAACAAAAAATGTTAGTTTATGGTGAGAATGTCTATTATAAGATTTAACTAACTACTTTGTTTTTAACTCACTAGATTTTGCGCCTTTAAAGATAGTCAGTAGTCTCTGACTTCATTTTGAACCACTTAATAACGTCTAAAATTTACTTATCGAATTATGCAACGAAATAATTCCCGGAGTTTTTTCATTTTAGGTTATCAGAATCATACTGACTCATCTAGACTCAGAACAGAAAATATATCTATATTATTGCACTTATATTTTTTGGCAATTTATGCATACAAGATAAACATTAAGGTATGCCTATTTTATTGCATAAACACTCAAAATAATGCAATTTCGTATACAACGAATTCACTGATCATTACAATTTAACTCGATTTAAATGAATGTACACCAAAATATTTTGAAACTACACATAACACCAGACGTACGGTTACAAGATAGTTATAAAAACGTACCCTATATAGGAAGCTGTTCTATGATTAATAAATTATTCCCATATTTAACAGATGGCAGTCGTAAATTTGTAATAATTGAAGAGCATTTTATTCGCAAGGAATATGTTAATTGTCTCCCCTGCCCCCACTTATAGTATAATATAGATACAAAAAAATTTAATTTGATTGACTCTAAGCCCACAATATAATTTGATATTTAATAAATTAATACCCAGAAGGGAAACCGTCCTGTCAAGGGAGAATGTTAGGTTAGAGTGAAAGTTGAAAATTAATTAACTAAATTTATATTGAAAAGTTTATATTTCCCCTAAAAACTTTAAGCCCTCTTCATAAAAGCATTAAATTAAGATACAGTAAATACAATAAGTTCTAAATAATAAAGATATTACACTTACATGTCATAATTAATTCATTTACTTAAATTTTAAAAAATGTTTGGGAGTCGTACAGAATATCGAACAACTTACTTTTAAATAGGTACAAATTATTTGAAAGTTTTAAAAATTAGAAACTTGGTATGAGACAATACACAATTTCCTCTTACTTCTTCTAGCTATGCAAGAATATCAACAAATTATTAAAATATAATCTACTTTTATTTTGAGAACGATAATTTTAACTGAACGCACACAAATTACTGGACATGTAAAATGCTGTTTAATTCCAGAGAGCTTCCTAGATAACTTGTTACAGCGAAATTCATCAGAGAAATGGTATAGTTAGCGTAAAATAGCATCACTGATGTAAGAAACTTGGTACGTTTTAAAAATATTGTTACAGCTATTTTCGACAAAATTATGAAAATTCAAAAAATGTTACTTCTGCTTATCCGATTTTGATCAAAATGTTGAGATTGTGCTTCCGGTTGACTACAAACCCAAATATTAAAATTTAGTTTATTAATGCCTTTCAGGTTCGCAAATTTGATTTAACACAGACACACACGCCAACACAATGCATGCACGCACCCACGAACGCACGCAGGCCCGCGCGCATGTCGCTGCGCACACCCGCCTACCCACACACGAGCATACGCACATTCGCATACGCGCACGTGGACGAACGCACAAGCAGGCACACGCATGCGGACACACACATACAGATTAATTTCCAAAAACATGCTTTTCTGACTTAAGGGATCCAAAGACGTGTATTTCCAAAAAATTTCGACAGCGAAAATTTTAGATAGAAACAATCCATTCCCTTTTAGCTATATTTCATATAGTGTAAGATAAAGTAAAAGTGGATTTAACAAGTTAATAATTTAAATAACTAGAATGAGGTTCTGATAGCAACAGGTGTAGGTTTTACTGATAAAGTTGTACACTAGATGTAGTTGTGAATATGAAAGTTACTTTATTCCACGAAATAGGGAGCCGTTATTATATTAGGTCCGTCTTTATCTTCCGACAAAATGACAAAATATCGACAATACATCTCATTTATAGATCCTTTAGAGCTATATTTCCCGCAAATTTTAAATAATTATGTTCTCTAACACTGGGACACCCAGTATATACTTTATTGCATTGGAAGTAGTGTAGTTTATAAATAAGACCTGATGGTTAGGGATGGAACCTTCCACTTTCGTAAATAGATGTTTTGTAGATTAAACATTTATGGTGACAATTTTTATTGTATCTGAGTCCAAAAGCTTGGTAACTTTTTGGAGATATACTAAGTTAAAGGAATTTGTCTGTAGATAAATCTGTTGTTACCATTCATATCTACAGCTATATTCGAGTATAAAACGGTCCTAGTCAGCATTTTAGGATACTAATTGTTTGACAAAACTGCTTCCAGCTTTTGAAGTTTATTTGGACCAGAGCATGGTGACATACTCTGAATACGCTGTTTTAAACCCTAGATGGTGCTATGTTTGATACCAATACAAGATCATGTTGCTTGTCTCATCAATGACCACCGCGGTATCGAGAAATTTGAATCTTCTATTGACTTCCATTTCAAGGGTAAACTGCAATTTATTACATTGACTGTTAAATATAGCTAAGATGACATTCATATTAGCGTTATTGATGCACAGCACCGAATCGCCAACATGTTTGAAGATGAAGAGCCAACCATAAGGAATGTTAGCTTCAATCTCATCTAGGAACTGGCCCATGACATCCATGACTAGGATTGGGTTCAAACTCGAACCCATGGGAGTACCTGTTTCCTGGAGATAAAGTTATTCATTAAAAGGAAAGTAGAATTTTTGAAAGTTAAACGTTAAGCAGTTCTTAAAATCATGTATTTTTAACAATATGTTGGGTTAAATCAGAACCCAAACCCTTCCGTGTTATCCAATATCAGATGCAAAGATATTTTGGTAAATAGAGACACGACACTTAATGAAATAGTGTAGTGCTTAACCGGAATGTCAAGTTTTTCATTTTACTTGCAAATTCAAAAGTGTCTTTTAAATTATATTGAGTACGATTCTCTAATTATTTGCAAAGATTATTAACCAAAGATTTGTGAAGTTGCTGTATCAGAGACCGTGGAGCTGTGTTATGTATGTCAAGCTCGACATCGTCCAGTTTCTCAAAAAAATCTATGAAGATCCGCCACTACACTGCAGTCTAGCCGAAAAACATTGGTCGCACTGTTCTCTGTTCGAAGGTTTCCATAAAACCTTATTTGATTTGTATTAAAGGAATTAAGTGTTGATATCGAAATATTAGTTTTTGAGCACGTATACTCAATAGCAAACTAAAAATAAGGTATCCTCTATATATTTCGGCATATACGCTTCTACAGTTAGCATATTGAGGCTTCTCATTAAAACATTGAAGTATTTGGAATCTGGAGATGTTGTTTACGTTTTTCTATCCATCTAGAATTGTCTAAGATCAAGTTTAAAAATAGTAGTGTGTGATTCAATTGAAAAACGATAATTTAAAGCGTCTGATGTAAGATTAATAATGATTTAATTAAATAAAATACAATATGTATACATTTTACAAGAATGGGTTTTTTTTATTACTAACATGGCCATCGATAGGTATACGACACTGTTCTTGCCACGCAGTCCATTTCTAGCATGTATTTTAAAGCATTTACATAGATTTTCGTTCAAATACTACCAATATGTTTCTTATTAAATCAACTACATTTTGAAGCCGCCATGCTTAGATTATATCTTTTACAAACTTCCATACAAAAAAGTCGAGAGTGGCCATATGGACAAAAAGTGATTCATCACCACCGAATCAATGACTGTAAAATGTTTCATTCGGAATTGAGTATACGTATGTAAATCATTTTGTAAATGGAAAATTTATTACAGCCGTATATTTATTGAGGATTATTATGATCAAAATTATTTAAAATTTTACATAAATAATTTAAAAACTTGAATAAAGGTGCTAACATTTGATTGCTCGCTAAAATAAATTTGTCGTCATAAATATGGTCGCCGCTGAGTATATGTCTCATCTGTTTCCCGAAATATTTCCGCATATTAAAATATGCGTTAACTAGTAATTTCAAGTTTAAATTTGTAAAACGATATAAATGATTATTTATAGTTTCTATGTTTTTATATTATTATATTTGCAGAAAACCATAATTATTACCCCAATTACCAGATGTATTTAAATATCCCAAGTTTGTACGAACGATATCCACATGCAAACAAAGTGTTTAAACTGTTATTCCCTTTTTCCTACGCATTATTTCTTCGATGGATATAAAAGCACAACGAATATGAATTTAAAGCAATACATATTTTAGCTTCGGTTATTTTAACAAAAATTTATGTGGGGCATTTGTTTTACAATAATTTGGCAAAAATATTTACTTACTAAAGGTACTTTTTGTAAAACCCTCAATTCCTTTTTGTGTGATAAACGGTATTTACAAACGTATAATTTGGTCTTCAAATTTTAAAGCGGTTCCTAAGTTAGTCGGTGTAATTAATCCCGCAATATTTAAATGACTGTTATTTTTAAATAAAAAATAATATTACAAATGCGGTTTCCAAGCTAAAATTACAAGAAAAATTCAACAAAATAACTTCGTAATTGGTATAATATTAAAAAAATACTGTAATTAAAATTAGTTTTAACTTGATACCAAATTAAATTGTACTAAGATTTTACTTCAGCTTGGCCATCTTAATTATTTAAATAAAAGAAATAAACGGCTTTATTTCATTAATTTACCTTACACTTATGAATTCCATCTTTAAAATTTCGTGTAAAACTGTTTTGTTTTAATTATATAGATATATTAACACAAGATTACAAATTGCGTTAAGTAAAAGCAGTATAGTCCAAAACAATGAGTGAACAAGAAACATAAAGGAACTAGGTAATTGGGTTTATATTATCAAAGAAGTCGGCACCTCTATTTAAACCTTACGGTTCATCACAAAACAAAAATATAACATAAATATCTCAAAAATTAGTTAAGATGTTGCGATAAACGAATTTTTATATTCTTGTCAGTGAAGACGGGTTAATTTATACAATAGTTACTAAAGGATGTGATAAGTTCTAACCTGACGTATATAAATTGAATAGTGAAGATCCGTAAGTACAATCGATTATGAGAGCGTCATCGAAAATGAAGATGCTAAAATTTAATTGTTTGGGAAATCCTTCATCGATTAAAATTTTCTAAAAACTTAATTAAATCGACAAAATACTGAATTAATTTGGCATTAAATGATATTTAAACAA
This sequence comes from Phrixothrix hirtus, assembly GCA_024586415.1. NCBI lineage: Eukaryota > Metazoa > Arthropoda > Insecta > Coleoptera > Phengodidae > Phrixothrix > Phrixothrix hirtus. The sequence goes on from JAHWXV010454545.1 coordinate 8,869, forward strand.
AATATTACACATAGATTTCCTTAATGCTCTAATTACAGCGTGTTTACACGTCTGCAGGTCTGCGGTCCACGCATTTGCGTGTGTGCGCTTTTATGCGTCTGCGCATCTACGAGTGTGCAAGTGCGCGCATGCGGGAGTGGAATAGGCGTCTGTATGGGTGTGTATTTACATTTACAGCTATTCAGACACGTTACCGCAACAATTTCATTAAAGTCGCATGACTGGAAGGTCCCCTTTACTTTTGTTATTTGTGGCTTTTCGTGATTTCCTCGAAATTGGCTTTAAGAACTTTTTAATGCCTAACATTCTTTTTAAACTATTTAATGCCCTTTCATATAATCTAGGCGGTTTCCCAAAAAGTTTTCCTTAAATCGAGTAACCGGAAGTAGGTTTACTGTCAGCTCTAAATAAGATAGTTATGAAACTAAATGACCTAGCTACATAGAACTCTATATTTGAGGTTACATCAACCTTTGTGTGCAAATTCAAGAATTTGGTCAAAATTGAAGAATCAGAAGTACCACTTTATTTCTATCATTTTCTGAAGTCTCCCAAATTTCTAGTTTTTCGCGATTTTCTTGAAATTGATTGTAACAATTTTATTAAACTTAGTATATTTCTTATACATTTAATACAGTGCTATATGAAACAAGCTGTTTGTTTAATGAATTTCTAAAAATCGGCAACAGGAAATGTTTGAAATATTAATTGTGAACAACATATCTCAGAAGCTAAATATCATAAATATATAAAATTTTATATTTAAGTATGCTATTTTACTAACATACGACGGCAAAAATTTAGCACAATTAAAATGACAGAAAGTGCCACTTTATTCTTGCGATTTTTAAGTTTTGAGGTTTTTTCGAAAAGGGTTATAACAATTTTTTTAATACCTACTACGATCTGTATGTCTTCGATGAACTTTTATGAGAACCCTTCGGTTGCTTTGATAATATGTCTTAAAGCATGTTATTGGAGAAAATCTCTGGAGTTTCGCAGCATTTTGCATGTTCACCAATTTAAATGGGTCACCATTGCAATGATCGTACCCAAAGTACGTATAATTTAATATTTTAATGATTTGTGTAGCTTAGATACATACTTGTATCTATTAAATTTTATTTGACGTGATAAATTATTTATCGCCTTACATTAAAATTTTATTACAAAGCTTTAGTGTATGTGTGTGTGTGTGTATATATATATATATATATATATATTGTGTTTTATAGCTTAATTTTTGAACTGCCTTTTCTGTAACTGTTCTGATCACCCCATGTTGAAGCGCCAAATGTGTGGTATAGTTTAATTCGAACGGCTATTTAAATTCCACTAATTAAAATAGATTTGTATTAGTTATCAGTCAAGTCTATAACAATAAACAAACGAAATTTCTCTTAAACTTACTCAAATACTAAATTCAAAACAAATTCTGAAATTATTCAGTCAGTTAATAAATTTTGTTTATAAATTTAGGGTTGTTAAACGGCTTTTACCAAAATTGTTAGATATTGTCAACAGTCGTTTGTGATCACATTTAGAATTTACTTTTACTAACTTTTATATCGTATTCTTGAAATTTACACTCTGTTCTCGGAATAATTCTATGCTCCTATGTATTACCTAAATTGTCAATGAATTTCCTACTCGTACTCGTTGAAGTGGTGTTTTGAGTTCCGTGCTTCCTTAAATAATTGCTAAAAAGTTATTAAAACTGTTTATAAAATCTTTGTTTACACCCGTGAAAACTTCTTGATTGTTGTGTTGTGAGGTTATTGAAGATTTATCCAAATCCTTTGGAAATATCTGCTTGTGGTTGCAAATTAAACTTATAATTTTCTTCTGGCAATATAACATCAGGTAATTAATTCAAGCAAAATTTTCTTTATTCAATGTTTAAATTCTTGCTAGTTTATCTTTCTTTTAAAATTATTCTTCCACTCCTAATTTCTCCTTATTACTTGTAATGAAATTTAAATTTTATTCAAATTAAATCTTCTTTTGCTTAATCGAACTTGTTGCAGGTTACGAACTCTTGCTTGGATCAACTTGGATCAATTTAATTGTAATTTATACTAATAATCATGACATACTCTCACGATGGTCAAAATTCAACTGCATTTTAGTGACGATTCAACCACAGTCAAGGCTGAAACTGGTGAATCAGTACTTTTTGAAAAATTTTCCAATCTTTAAATGGACATAAAATCATAAATATGGGATTGATTCGAATTTTGAAATTGTATTCTTGTTTCAAATTACTGATAGAATCTTTCTGCAACGCCTCATTAAATAATTTTACAATTTTAAAATACTTTGAATATTTTTGGTAACATGGCACCAAAATGGTTTGTGTTCATGATAAATTGTTTTAACATCTAACATTTTATGCAAAATTTCAATCAATTGAATGGAAAACACCCCCATAAGAGCTTCTACTTATTAACATTTCCATAATTATTTTGAAGGAAATTGTGTTTTTTGAACGTACGATGCATTTAAAAATTCACACACATTATTTTAATATTACATTGTTATTACACTATAATGTTAAATGGTTCTTATTGTAATCTATATTTACATGTATTATATAATTTTCGTCATATGCATTAATTAATTTTATCCTTTCAGTTAGAAGGTTTTAGGAATTAACCTCAACTTTTTATACTTATTTAAATTATTGTAATTAGTTAATGCAAATGTTCAGATATTTCTTCATGGGTTTAGTTACATAATATTCTAAATTTTTCTTATATTAACATTTATGTACGATTGTTTATTTTGAAATTTGACTTGATATTCTTATCTCGATTCCGATTTTTGCTCGTAATTTGTTATATTCTTCTATTTATTGTTTTTCCTTTGAGAATTGAATCTTTTTATAATTAAATCATCTTGCTATATTAATAATATCAAATTATTTTACAGTTTTTCAACCCTATATACTGTTTGCTTTGAAATATGGGGTAACGTAATCCATACATATGTGGTTCTATCTACCACAATATATATATATATATATATATATATATATATATATATATATGGAAAAT
>JAHWXV010454564.1:0-17380 GCA_024586415.1 Phrixothrix hirtus
ATATATATATATATATATATATATATATATATATATATATATATATACGGCGATATCATCAATTGATGCTCCAGACCGCGTCACACTTTCAATAGCTCTGCAGTATTTATTGAAATTAGTACGTAAGGGTGTACACTTTCTTCCCCAGTTTGTCTACAGTAGTCTGGTTTAAAAGAAAATAATGCATCAACGGTTTTTTCATAGCTATCTACTTCTCAGCTTGATTAAAATAATAATTTGACTGAAGTTTCCACAGTTCCAGCGAATTACGATAAAGTGTAATTAAGAGCAAAACTAAATCACGACCGGACTCTGATTTTTCACTTTCGCCGGCCATCACAGTACTGAGACTTCGATATCTGATACAAGAGTGATGCAAATATAGATCAATATACATCATAAACGTCAATATGAGCATCAATATAGCATCCATCATTACAGTTCAATTTAAATTTCTATCCATATGCTTCAATATGCTATCAATATGTTTGAAGCTCTCCTAAATGATCAATATAGCCTGTCAATAGGTAGTGATCAACACATATTGATCAATGATATTGACAGTCTAGGGGATGCTTAAGACGTAAATAAAGCCTGGAAGGGAGAGGGAATATCTTCGAAATTAGTTGACTGTAACTTACGTTTGCCTTCACAGAATTTGGTAAAGTTGGTCCCATTAAAAAGAGAACGATATTCTGACTACAATGAAAAAGTAATTCTTATACAATGATTTTTGCTGCTACCACTAGGAAACGCTATTTGAAGAAATCGCAGTTTTTGACATTTTTCTTGGAAATTTTAAATGGAGCGACCTAATAATTGTATCATAAGCGTAAATCGCATTAAATTTGTAATAAAAAATGTTCAACATGGAAATCGATATTATTAATTTCGGAGATACCGTCAAAAAAATTAGTAATACGTAGCTTGTTAAAAACAATTGCAATCGAAGTTTCATGGTCAAGCATACCATGAAAAATTGAAAAATATTTTAAAACACTTTATGATTATTTGTTTATCACTTTGCGTTCAATTTTGTTATGATTGAGTTAATTAATTGACTGAAGTTCTTTTACATATCGATGCCACAGGTATAAATCTTTTTATTTAACTTTGTTATCGTGCAAACTGATAACTAATTATTTGTTGTTTTCCATACCCTCCTTCAAACTTTATCCAGCTTTAGAACTGGTCCAAATTATGGGAGATATACAATTTGAAGCGTGTTTAAAGGCCAATGGGTTAACGAACAGTTAGCACAACAAAATACCTTAACGTTACTAAGTAAAGTAAGAGTCAAACAACAAAACTTGTCAGAACAAACAAAAACGGAGACTTTAGAAGATTTTCAAAATGACCGGCGTCCTCGAAAAGGCAGCGGCTACATCTAGGACCGGTACTAGAAATGGCAGTTTCAATTTCAGCTTGAGAAATTAGATCTGTGGCACTTTGAATTGTTTCTATTATGCTCTGCCGTGTGGTTGGTCGTAACTGATAAACAATACCTTTTAGTCTTCCCCACAAGTAAAACTCTAGAACATTTACATCCCGAGATCTAGGTGGCCACGGGAACAACTACCTCTTCCAGTCCAGCGATTTGGGAATTAATGTTTAAAAAGTCGCGGACCCTTTCAAAGAAATATTCCGGGCATTCATCATGTTGATACCAAGGGGATCCTCTTATATCAAGAGAAACCCCTTCTAAAAGGACAGGTAGGTCATTTCTAAAAAATCCTAAGTATGTTTCGCCATTTGTACGACCATTGAAAATAAACGGTCCGATAATCCTATGCCCTAAAATTCCGCACCACACGTTAACAATCGATCTATTTTGGTGATCAACATCCTCCACCACCTAGTAGGGGTTTGTTTCCGAGCAATAGTACATATTGCGTAAATTAACTCTGGCACAACTACTAAAAGTGGCTTCATCAGTCAACAAAATCAGAGAGAGGAATTGAGGATTGTAATTGCACGCATCCCTCATCCTATGACAAAAATCTAGCCGCTTGTAAAAATCTGTATTTAAAAAAGCATGGTGTAAAACTAAATGATAGGGATGGATAATACAATCCCTTCGAATTCAATTTACTGAAGTATGACTTATGCCAAAAGCTAGAGAAATGTTTCTCACGCTTAGGTGCGGATCCGCTGGCATGTACGCCAGAACGCTTATAATATTGACTTCATTCCTTATCGAATTCTGAGTTCTAATGGGGACTTGAATGGCACGTACATGCTGAAACCCATTTCTGCTATGGTGTCTTCGTTCAGGATATCTAACGGCATGTTCACGTTCCGCAAGAACTGCATTTTCAAAACTTTGAGTATATACGGTGAGCATATCGTAAGTCTCGGCATTGGTGTAAACCATTTTTTGAAGTTACAATACAAAAATTAACTACTGAATAATGGTCAACTCGAAATTCAAAAAGAATCAAGATAGAATTGTAACAATGATAAAGTTATCAAAGCTTTATTTAATTGACATTTCAACTTGTTTGTATCCATCATGGAATCCTGCCGATTTTGTTTCCTGACTAACTAGGTAATGTTTCACACGGCGAGGCAAGCAAGTAAACTTAGGGCAATAATTTAATTAAATTATAATAGAATTAGAAAAACAAATTGAATGAAAAGTGAAAAACTATATAATCATAAAATGTTTTAAAATATTTTTTAATTTTTCATGGTATGCTTGACATAAAACTTCGAAAGCAATTGCTTCTAACAGGTTACGTGTTTGCTTCGAGGGCCATGCTGATGTGTATCAATAGACCGAATTCAAATTACAAATTCGATGTCTGTCCATGTAAAGGTTTAAACTTGCATCTCTGTAATCTGTCTAAGCAGCAGTTACCACACTTCCTCCTCTAAGTGACACTTTCTCATGTATCATTGGATTTATAAGATATGGTGCTCAAGGGCGGCCTCGCGAAGCAAAGCAATACACTTCAAATTCTAGAATCTTTATTTTGTACTTAATTTACAGAATATCTACAGTTTACATTAGTGCCGTATAATGACATTTTAGCGGGTTGATGTAATTAATATATAGTCCTGTAAATACATGCACAGCTATATGAATTTTTAAATGTCTTCATTATATATGGTAAAGCACTCCATTGATTGAAAACACCTAATTTACAATTTTTATTTACCTTTTGTTTATGTTACAGCAATTGCTAAAACTGTTTATAAGCCTTTAAATATTTTACTACAATTAAGAACAGAATTATATCAATTATAAGTATTAATACAGCATTTTTAAACCACTTATTATTAAATATGAATCGAAAATATTTATTTCTATTATAATGACTGCACATTTAATTATGAGCAGAGTGATAACGCGTCTAATACAACATAACACTTAAGCTTGTTGGATCTTTGAAGTCATGCTAAACAATACTATTTAATTTTATCTTAAAACAACATGAAGGTACTCACATAGATGCCTTTGCTTCCATATCTCCGTTTTACATACATTTACATGTAACACGTTGATAATTAATTTCCTACTTAAGATAAACGTATCTTCACATCTGAATACCAAACTCATATCTACAACACAAGTGAATAAAATGATTCTTTGTAACATAGCATTCACCTGATCTTCCACAAAACTTATGCCAGTGGGAAATTACATACGTACAATAAACGGAAATTCAGCGAAACACTCAATTTTAAGAAGTGATTCATACTAATTTGCGGTTTTTTTAAATTATCCATCAAATTAACGTGTTTTGTTGAATCGTAATTTTAGGATTAACTGAAAGTCACTAGATATATGTCTATTTGTCTTAATTCCGGAACATACGTTTACACAATATTGATGCAACTAGTCATGCGTAAGTTAATCTGGCCACTATTTTTAAGTATAGATTTTAGTGTGAAGATCGTCAAACTATATTTTATATAGATATAAACTATTATTATATTTATATTTATGATTTAATTAAATTTTATAGTGTAGTTTAGTTTTAAATCAAAAGAAATAGTTGGTGTTAGTATCATGAAGGTATTTTAATCTTTAAATACATCGCGTCTTTATACAAGGTTCCTAAGCATTACTCCTAAAGTATGCTAGAAATTAAGAATTCTTATCTAATGGACTACGTAGTCTCGCTTTCCAGGAGGAGCTTATTCTAGAAGTCTTAACAATACGTTCGTAAATTTAATTTTGTATATTTTTTAATAAATTGTTATTTGATACATTTTCATATTTACCAATTATAAGTCGTACACGATTAAACTTCAAATAAGTTTCGTAATCTAAATATGTACATAAATTTTTGCTCCTTTCTACACATAAAGCAGTTTAAATTTGTTTATTTTAGTTTTCCTAAGAATCTAGTCTAAAATTAAGGTGTTATAAATAAATATAAATATAAAAGTTAATACTAGTGTAGTGTCTAACAAATAATTTGTCGAATTCGCATAAATAGTTAACTATAATTCTATGAACATAAATAAAGATTTTTAAACCAATGAAGTTGTTTCGTTATACTAGCGTTGAGTATTGGATTTGTTATTGACAGTGTGAACTCACGGACTACTAATAATTAAAATCTAATGTAAATTGTTTTATATATGCAGGTGACAAAAAGTGCCGATAAAAGTATGGAGTCGCTTAGAAACGGTTGTAAAAGATGCAGATTAAAGTAGTTTCTAATAAAAAAAAATGAAATCCAATTACACCAAATTACAAGAAGAAATAGATTCCAATCAAATTGTATCCAATCAAACCAGATTGTAGGAAGTAATTACAGACAAAGTAAAGGATGAAACGGTATCCATTAGTTCAAGCAAAATTAAATTGCAAGAAGGAATTGTAACCATATTAATATAGGAAATGACATCCATAAATACAAATCAAAATAGATTACAGCAAGAAATAGAGTTCAGTCAAAATAAACTAGAAAAGGAAACTAAGCTGCAATTACTATCAATGATGAGGAAATGCAGCAGATATTAAAAGAAGATATTGAAAGCGTCGCTGAAAAAGTTGATTGGTTTCAACAAAGTACTAGGAGGTAACCAATAAATGTGATGAGCTACATCAAAAGTTTATTTTCCTAACTTTAAATAAAGAAGTCAGCATGCTTAAGATTGGAAACATACTCTGTCCCGTCATGAACGAGCAACATAAATCAACTAACAGCAGATTCCCTACTTTCCTGCCACTGAAGATAGCATGGAAAGCGTTAGAAGACACTTGAAAGCACTTGCGCATGACGGGAACACATCTTGGACATAGGCGACTGTCTTAATAGTGGCTCCACCTTTATATCCTCTAGACATCCTACAAATTATACTAGACGATCTGTAGAATAATCTGGATTACGCTGTGTCAAGAGTAGAATTGCGATATGGCGATAAACATCTGCAACAGGTCTACTGTGCTCAGTTAAGGACTCGAGTAGAAATTCTAAAAATACAGATTATTCATTTTCCGAATAACGTGCTAAATGTTACATTGAATTAATGAACTCATAGAACTTCGTCATGTTTAACCCAACTAGGGCTTTTATACGCACATCACTTTACATATATTTCACCAGCTGCAGGTCTTCGCTTTAAAATTTTCTCGATAAGATAGACCTCAAGAAATTTTTTAATGCAGGATACTTTCCCTGCAGCAGTCTGAAAATTCTTAAGTTTCCAATGTTTGCTACCATTTTGTACAATAAACTGCATTGCATTAGTAACCTCTTTGCCGTGTTTGGACTTTAGAGGTTATGACCACAAAAATTTCAGAAAACGATCAATTACTATTAATATGTATTTGTAGCTGTTATTTTGTTTTGAATAGGATAAGATTTCAGCCGACTCAGCCTGCCATAGATCGTCGAAGCCTTTGATAATTGTACATTTTCTAGAAAAGCCTTTTCTAACAGGTTCATGCAACTCATTTACAATTTACTATTTATCCATGATTTTGCACTTGTAGTAGGCCTCCATTGTAATGTTAATAATAATTCCCTAATTTTTCCGTCTGTGTAATGTTTACTGTTTGTAATACTGTCATTCACAAACTTTGTAATATGAATTTTAAGTTTTCAAATGTTTTATCTAACGGATTTAGTTCTGTCCGTACGCAACAGACCCTTCTTGTGCTTTGGCCCTCTCACGTAGGTGATATTTGTAATCTTAAGTTTAATTTCCATATCAGTGTTAGCAGCACTCCGTATTTCCCCTTGCACGATCTCCAACTTGTTCTCCAAACCCTTTTTCACATCTACACCTGTAGATCACCGTTAAGCTTTCTAAATGCAGGTAAATTTCCGCATATTCCATCTTCATCTTATCGATACTCCGCTTGATTGCTTCAGTTACATAAAGTTTATTTGTAACATGAATTTTGTATAGGTTTTACTACTTTAGTTAAAGTTCTATTTTATAAGTAGAAATAGCGATAGTTAGATTTTGGCATATATATTTCTCCCTTACTTTTACTCAATAAATCTAGGTACAAAACCTTATCAAACTCGGAGATGGGCATTTCGCGGCATTTCCAGATCTTAAGAAGTTGTACAATTTAAATGAAGAGACAAATGGTAGAATTTACATCCCCACGCGAAATGAAAACGAAATCGCTTGCGATATTCAGCAATATGAAGCGTCATACTGGCGGTATAAAATAAAAACGGTTGGAGATAAAAAAAATTATTAAAGTATTTGCTCACAATGTTCTTTTAGAGAACCTACCGTGGAGACTCTCTTTCAATTGCTCACAACAAATAACCAATATGGCCAACGATGTCTCTTTAAATGATACCATTTGTAGTAGGCGGTGTCTCTCAATAGGAAATCTTATTACCTTTATACATGTTTAGTTGTATGGAACCCTTGAGTAATGTGTGTAATCAAATTTGCCCATGAGACGGCGTAAAATGTTTGAAAAATTTATAAGTGCGGATAAAGTTGTTATAGATGTAAAAAAACGAGCGAGTACCAAAAATGTATTGAAATATTTGGTCTTAAAATTCTTTTTAAAGTCCACTATAACTTACGAAAATTCTTGAACCAAAAATAGGTAGTATGGTTAAAGTTTATGGTTATGTAAAATATTTAAACCAAATTCTCTGCTAATACCTACAAGATGGATTCCAAAATTGAAATCGAATTATCTTCTATTACAACTGGATCATTATCAAAATGTTCTTTCTTAATATCTAAACCACCATTATCTAATAGGGATTGCATAAAGTTTCTAAAACGTTTTCTAGTAGGACGCGACCACTCGAAAAATGTTTCTGCAAAGAGTTTAACCTTTTCTTAACAAGAATGCGTAATGAATCTTTATAAGTTTTAACATTTACTAGTTCCTCTACACGCACGTTTGATATTGCAAAAGTACTTCACTCAGCAAATCCAAATTCATGCTCACCATATTCGACTCTAAACGTTACAATTAAAACTATATTGAGCTTTAGGGTAAATATTAGTATTTTAATCTTTAATTAACCTTTTAGATCTCTGCGGCTGTGTTTAATGCGAATGCGGTAATTGAAAAATCTTTATTTTGAAAAGAATCGTTGTTTTTGTTTTACTCTACTCCGTCTGCATCCTTAAAGCTTTTGGTTTCGTCCTTTGGGTTTACATTAAATAAAGTAAGACAAATCTTTCGGTAGTCGATTAATATCCATTTTTTAATTTTACATTGCGAATTTGAATATACGGTGTTTAGGCTCGAGATAATTCTAGATTGATATACCATATCCGCCATTCCTTATGGTGCGCTGTTTGCATTTATCACTTCAGATATACCTTTATCCTACATTTAAACACCATATTTTGTACAAATATACTTTCCAGTACATATTTGTTGTCAAAATATACCTTCTATAAAACTACAATGCTTTTATTCTACGCACGTTACTTCGTTTACTGTAAAAATATTCAAATTAGCAGAAATTTACTCAAACATAGTAATACGAATTAAAATAGAAGCGAACGAAATACAATGAGCTTAATGAATAACTATCTATAAGTTAAACAAAAAAGTTACTCACCGTTGAAGTCATTTAAATACCTAGACCTCTGACGCACGGGCAAGTCTTTCCAAAAATTTAGTCTATTAACTGGAATAATTCCAGATAGTTTACTCAATAGGCCCTACTTTTGTTCTTTTAGTATATCGCGTAGTGGTAAGATCAATTTTAGTAGTGGTACGCCATTCTCTAAAGTTTTTCTTGACAAGAAATTAAGTGTCATGATTGAAGTTGTTTTTATATTGCAACGCGTATTCCCCTCTTGTGAAGTAGACTTGAAACATTATGACATCCTGCCAATCTATTTGTAAAAGTGTTCGAGTTTCATGACACAAATGGTTGCATTTTCTCATAACTTGCATTTTGACCATAATCCGCAAAGTTTTGTAAGTCATAAACTTTAGCTCACTTATTTAATGAATGGTCAATGCGGTGGTGAAACAAGTCAGCTCTCACGAAAGCATGACCTGATTCAAAGTATTTTAAATCAATTTGTTGTGCCAAGATCCCATTACTACCTATTGTATAGGGTAAACTCAGGTTACATGACCATGTGGGATAAATAACCAACAATTTCAACTTCAAAGTTCTTTATTTAACAAAAAGTTCGTTTCCTAATAACGAGCCTTATTCTTGTTCTTATTTGCTAAATTTCTATAAATGGCGGCTACCGCTCTCCAAGAATACCAAGGAGTTTGTTATTTGCTTAGAAACTAAGATTTATTATAAATATTTCTAATTCTGTCTCCTAATCCTCTAATTGTGGTGCTCTGCTAGGTGCGTCTAGTGCTCACTCCTAATTTGCTTCTTCCTATGGCTATTGTATTTCTATCTCTATTATAAGTATTTCTGAAAAGATCTGAAAATATAAAAATAAAAATTTTATTTACTAACTTAAAACTAAGAGAGTCCTGTAATTGCTTCTAAATATCGAAAATACTGGAAAATCGCCATTATAGTCTCGTAGTGTCTGGATCACAGTTGGTTACTATTACTGATTACTATCACTGAGAGGGCTTTAAAAATCCCCTAAGCGAGAAAAAAGCGATACACATCAGGGCAGATTATAAAGTAGAAAGCTGTGATGTTGGTTATGGGTTGATGACGTCCTGTTGTTGACATCAAGTTCGGCCTCTTATGTCATGACAGTGTGTTACGTCATATGAATTAATTTTATTAATAGGTTCATGAAGTTGTGTGTTTAGGAGAAGTTGTCAGTGGCGACTTTTCAGGTGAAGTAGGTGCAGTGTCTCTTCACTGAATTTGCCTATATTGGGTTCAGAAACAAATTAAAATAATAAAAAATTAAAGAATTTCAATTCATAAAGTGCTTAAAATTACATCCATAAAAATCGCAAACTATCGTACAAATTAAGAGCTAGAAGCTAGTATGCAAAACCTTGGTAGTTGTAGACTTGGTTGTCGTGGTAACCAAGACGTCAGTCGCCTTAGTATACATATTACTCGCACTAACAATCAAGAGTTTGCTTTAAATGGTTTTCATATCCGCTTGTACGGTTTGTCGTAGTTACTTTTCCGGTAACGCTTACATTAATTAGTTGCACGTGTTATAGAGAGTAATTAAATTTTTTTCTTTGTGTTTTGTTGTATAAAATGTTAAAAACAAAATAACATAGTTTTTTTTATTTTAGTTCTATTAGTTGTATAGTGTTTATTAAGTATCAATGTCAATTCCATTAATGACATCGTGTGTAATTTATTGGATACTCCATTTAATACATGGAAATATGAAGATAAAAGAGGTCTTCTATATCAAGGATGGCCAATGAATCAATTGACAATTCTAACAAAAAAATTATTAAAGAGAGCGGTAAATTTTATAATATTGATTTTAAATATTCTGATTTTGTGAGTATAAATGGTTGTACAGCAGTTTAGTATTACAAAGATTGTTCTGTTAGCCTTGCTTGCTTTTTAGTAATAACAAATAGCATTGGAAATGTGAACTAATGTCGAGAAATTTTGAAAATTGTTGTTGTAGCTCTTCGTCAATTTTTCCAACCACAAGCCGCCACTAGATGTTGTAACGTCATCCGTAACTTGTTTTGGAAATGTATGTAATTATTTGTGTGTATTGCATGTTGTGTAGTTTGTTTGTGTAGCAAGTAGATTTGTATTTTATGTTGGACATTATGATATGTGGCAAAATGCTTATGTGTGTTTCAAAAATGCATGTGTTGAATGTGTGGTGTGCAATGTATTTCGAAAATGGTTGATTTTTGCGTAATGAGTTTATTTAGGGTTGTAATATCTGTTATTGTTTTGGGTATATTGTCTTTGCCAGATGAGCAACACATTTAAATAGTAGTAGCACTCATCAGATGTCGGAATGAACCTAGTAGTAGTACCTTTTCCCGCTTTCATACTTATAGGAACGTATGTCTAAGTAAAATAAAGTTATTTAAATTAAAAATTAATGCATGCCATATCTGCGCAACTTTGCTGTTACATTTGACGTAAAACCTAATAGCAATATTATTTATAGTAAGAACATTTAAATTGGTCATCTACCCCGTACTTAATGGGACAGTCGGCCAACAAATGTTATGGTAGAAGTAGCCACAAATACTGTAAGCGTTTTTATGATTCAACGAACTTACAGAATAACATTTTATGAAAAAATAAATAACCAGTGTTAGTACAATAATAATACGAGCATTTATTTATTTACTACTTTATACAAAGCTTCATCTATTTTTAACAAATTTAGTGGGTACTTTAATAATAATATAAATAAATTCTCGAAGCCTTATAGTGCGCCTTCAGCAATATGTAATATTAATTGGTTAATTTTGGTTGCTGCCATAGATTTACTTTCTTTATGTGGGATTAAATTCACATTATCTCACTTAGGAGTAAAGTAAAATTTTAATCCCTTGAAATTAAAAGTGTCGCTTTAGTCATGGAAAAAGCAAGTAGGTGTGGTGTTTTAGTCCTAGAAATGCAAAAATATAATTAAGCTCCATAAATTTATAAATGTTCCTTCTATAAAATTGTAGTTATTCCTTAAATGCTATTAATCTCAAGTATTAATTTTGTGAGAACCTATTGACTTTCTACAAAATTAATACATTAAAATTTTTCCGAATTAGGAAGATGCCTACAAAATATACGAGGAACGTTGCATCGTGTACAGGAAACTGGAGTGAGAAAAATTTAAGGGTAGCGATAGAATCTGAGAAAAATAGTTGCTGTAATAATATCGCTTCCAAACATTATGGAATTCCCCGGAAAGCACTTTCCCGTAATACAATGTATTAATAATTTTAAATGTCGAATGGGGCTTAAGTGCTGTCTAGGCTCTAAAGGTGAAAAAGAAATTAGTAATACACATTAAGAAAATGCAGAAATACGCATTCCCATTAACTGTAAATGACGCTAGAAGATTAACTTTCACTTTGCAGAACAGTTAAAAATAAAACATAAATTCAATTCTGACATTAAAAAGAGCGGGTATAATTGGTTTTATTCATCTATGAGCAGAAACTCAGATCTTTCAATCAGAAAAACTAAAGGAATTTCCATTGCTACGTCTCACAGAATGAATCGAGAAAATGTGTCTGCCTACTTTGATCTCCTAAGTACAGTTTTTAATTAGCATTATTTGTTTAATATACCCAGCCAGGATTTTAATGTAGACGAAACTGATCTACAACTTAATAATCGACTTATAATGTCGTTGCCACAAAGGGCTCCAAGGATGTATCGAATTTAACGACTGTTGAGAAAGGTGAAACAATTTCCTGTATAGTTTGTTATAATTCAGAAGAAATTTTTACACCACCAGCATCTGTATTTAAAGAAAAGTACAGAAAAGTTAATTAGAAGATGGCATGTTTCCGGGGTCAGTTGTTTAAACAGAATTTCATTCTTAGAAAGCTGGTTGGAGCGGTTGTGTTAATTTTGGATGGCCACACATCTCACTGTTCATCAATGTAATTATTAGAAACAGCAGAGAAACATAAAATTATTCTAATATGTTTACTAGGATAAAGGACCCATTATTTACAGCCATTAAACAGGGCAGTTTTTAAGCTTCTGAAACACTACTTTTACACTGCTTGTCGTAATTGGGTTAGAACACGCCCCCTAAGGCGAATAACCACACTTCAGTTTGGAACACTACCTTCTGAAGCATGGGAAAACGCAGCCACATATACGAATGGCATTTTTGGATTCGAGGCAAGAGGAATAAATCCACTTAAACCAGAACGCAGACCTAGCAGTGTTTTTGAAGTTTTTTTGTGCAACCATTCAAACTGCACAATCTTTAGATCAACTAACACGAACTTCCCAAAAATGTTCAAGGATCTAGGAAAAATATTGATTTCTGTAGAACATATTCATACGGTCAAAAGAAAATACTTCAAAAGAAAACATCAAAATTGAAAATTCATCGCAAGGAGCCACAACCTGCCTTAAAAAAAGGAAGACCTTAAAAGCGTAAGGGACAATTAAATTTGTCTAGTACAGGATCAGATTTAGAAGTGCCAGAAGCAAGTGAAGATGAAACAGGTGATTTTGGACAAAATATTTGTGTAGGATGTGGCAAAGATCACTCATAAACAAGAAAAACAGATGATTAGGTACAGTGCATAAAATGCAAGTTCTGGCTACACGAAGGCTGTACCAGTTTTGAAAAGTATTATAAAAATGTGGCAAAATAGCTACTAAGAAGCACAATATGTAAATTGCTTACAAAACAAGTAAGTACTGAAACCTATGTCGATAATGTAAGTTTAATTTTCTATTATAGAAGTGCTGGTCATATAACCCGTATACTTTGGGATAGTCGGACTAAACACATGATTTATGAAAATATACATTTTTAGTTTTTGTAATTTACTGTTGATTATACTTCTTGGGTAATTAGTTAGGTAAATATTCCATAATACGTTTACAAGATGACTTTTTTTGTATTCAAGTATACAATTTTTATATTTAAAGTAAATTTAAATTGGTGGCCATCTCACATGAGTTTACCCTAAATTAAAAAGCAGAAAAATTTCATTTTGTGCACTGCTTCTGTCTAGCTAAAATGCAATGGTTTGAAGATCCACATTTATTAGCAACCATCAGTAAAATGCACACCTTTTGTCAGATCTAGATCTTTCAGCTGCCGCTTCATGCCATAGAATATCACAAGATTTATTCGCAACTTACTAGATCTAACAGGAACGAAGGACTCACTGAAGACAATTATTCTGTGGGCAAAAAGTACCTCCTTGAACATCTCAGCTCTAGAGGCATGACAACCTGAAAGAATAGTTAAAATAGTAATTAATAGAAAGCTGGACCATGTGATACCGAAGATCAGCACAGACAATTAAACGAGGGGAGTCACTAGCAGAGTCATCATCTTATTCATAACTTTCATTTGAAAGTTTCTCCCTTCGTATATGGGTATTCTGTTTTTGATAAATATCGCAGGCAGACAGTAAATTTGCTTTGTTATGGACCGTTTGCTTACAATGCATTTCGAAGTTTTCACCAGATCAGTATTTCTCATTCTAAGTTCAACAAAAGATATATTTTGTTCCGCCATTACCTGGAAATATTAATTTATGTGAAATCTTTAGATTAGAATGTGTCATTCGAAACTGTTTATGCATTAACTTTATATGGTATCTGTTGGAAGATAGCGCCTATTCAGGACATATACTCTTCGGTAATAGTATATGGTTGGTCCAAATGATTTTATCTGATTGATAATGATATTTTGATCAATTTTATTATTTGAAGTAACAAGATTTATAGATGGCAGTTTAGAGCTGAAGTTATGATTTACAATAATCTGTCGTCATGTGAGCCGTATCTTAACGTAACTGGAATGAAAATTTTGCACACTCGCTGACCGTCTTCATTTCATTTGTTATGGAATAATTGGAGTAATTAAAAGACATAAACTTCGGAAATTGCTCTGCAGAAACAAAAACTGTCCTTCCTTTTATGGAAACCCGCTTAACATGTTGATATAAAAAATTTTGTTAGACATCTTTGGTTGATTTTCCATACTGGTGACTAATAATTTTTGCGCTTCCAACCTGCTTTTGTACATTTACCGGCTATGTTGATTATTACGATCTAATATATTTCACGAACTGTTGTGGTTGTCACAGCAATGCCACGATAACAGGTACACTATGGTTCATAAAGGTACTAATACTGTTATGAAACTGAGTGAAGTTTGATATCAAGTTCTTGTAATTGGCTGATAATTGTCGTTGGCGCAAAAATAGTGCACGACACAGGATCGTTAGGTGCCTTAATACAACAGGTCTCGAGAATTAGCAAAACTCAACCGTTTGGGTCTGGTTTTCCTAATTTTGTCTAGGCTTGTTATAAGCCACTTAGCAATCTTGTATCATAATATACTATTTCCTTCCCTCTGAATCCAATTTTGACCTGCACGCAAACAAACAGTTGACAGAAATGGGAGATTTTATTGCACGTTTCTGCACTTCCTTAGCTTTCTTTACAGATATACGTTCATATAAAGTAGTATCATATTTTTTTCGGTTTGTTACAGTTAATTTTTAGTAAGTTACTTTGATGCTTCCAAAATAACTAAATTAATTAAGTACTTTACTATTGAAAGACAATTTCAAATGAGTTTCCTTCTTTAAGATTGTCTAAACACATGTTTTAAAGCTACAATGTATTTAAATTTAGGATATTATCATGTGATTCGCCTTGAGCAGATTCTTTACTCTGTATGGTTTCAAAAGCACTCTACCAATTTCGTTTGTAATAAATGTTTAAAGCGGCATAACATCTTCTTGATTTACTTTGATTTTTTAACGGTAAATTACTGTTTTAAAATTTTAATTAACAGTGACTATGTTGTTTCTTGACTCTTGGTCCATGTTACAACTAGTAATAATAGGAAAAAAACATTTTCAACATAAAAAATACGAATAAGTGATTTATCACCAGCCTGTGTAGCAACAGAATCTAACTAACAACCAATTTAGCTAATATTTATTATATTACTTAGGTGTACACATTTTCCACGAACATTTATTTTTGTAAACCATAAAAAAGCTTAACTAGGTAAATTTGAAGATTCGGGTAGTACTTATCCAAAATCATAATGTATCATCCCAAATATAAATCATAAAAGCCACTAATTAAGGGTACATCAGATATGCTATATGGATACGGGACCGGAAATGGAGCCTAAGATGGCCGCTGAGTTAGTTGAGGGACGCAGCCCTGGGCGTTGAAGTGTGGCGAAGCCCTAGGTGTGGAAATGGGGCTCCAGACCCTGCCCCAGCAGTAGAAACGGGGCATCCATTATTTAAAAGAGGACGCATACGCCATGTGTGTGTTTAGCTATGTAGTTATTGTTAGGTTAAGGTTTGTGACTTGACTACGCACCATCTGTGTGTTTAGCTATGCAGGGAGTAGCCCTTGGTGTTGAAGTGTGGCGAAGCTCTAAGTGCAGAAATGGGGCCCCGTACGCTACCCCAGCAGTAAAAACGGGGCCCCATTATGTGAAATTAAACGTATACGCCATCTGTGTATTTAGCTATGTAGTTTTTGATGTAGCTTAGGTTTGCGGCTTGACTACGCGCCATCTGTGAGTGTATCGATGCAGTCTACCTAAGTCGCATCCCGCCCACTCCTATTTAAACAGTTAACCACATCGCTACACCCTGCAGCTTAGGTAGCGTCGGCCATCTTTGAAAGGATACATTTAGGCATTCTAATTACGAAATCTGACGCCATCTAACGTTAGAAGTTGGAAGTTTATGTATGGAAATTATAATTGTGTGTGTGTGTGTGAGTGAGTGTGTGTATGGCGTCAAATTTTCTTAATTTACTTTGCGATTCGAACTCGAGTTTTCCGGCCGGCAATTGCTCTAGCAAACGGATGTACGAATTGAACTACCAGGCCTATCTGTAAATGTATTATTAAATGTGTGATATTAGTACTTATCAGGTTTAAAAAAAATGAGGTCACGTATAAAATTCAAAATGCGTATACTTTTAAGAAAGGGACTTGTAAAAATTGTTATTCGAATTAAATATTCAAATTTTAACTTAAGAGAAAAAATATCTAATAACTAATTTCAAACTTAAGAATTTGTCAGGTTAAAAATGACGTTACATATGCCCCGCTCAAATTCAAAATGCATTAAGGACCTGTACTAATTAGTTTGAATATTATAAATACATATGTACGTATGTATTTATTATTTCTAAACTCAAAATTCGAATTTTACCTTGAGAAAAAAATGATAATGGCATACGCCCCTTTTGAAAAAGAATTTTTTGTAAAAAAATTAATTTATGGCAAACAATCGAGTTTATTTTATACATTTAATTAAAACAAGATATGCATATTAATAATAGACAACTAGAGGAAGTGATAAGTGCTACAGTACGACATAAGATCCACAACTTAAAGGAATATGCCGCCAAATGTCGATGTCCAGAAACTGATGTCGTCAACATGTAAGATGTTGTTACTCAAAGTTTCGACGAACGAAAAAAATTTGAATAAGTTTAAATTGCATGAAAAGCATCGTCATTTCAGCGAAAAATTATAATTCTTCGTAAAAAGCTGTTAATTTTAAGATTTAGGATAGAAATGTACGATGTTTGTAAATGTTGCAACGCAATGAATATTATTTAAAACAATAAATATAAAAAAATCTCCTTATTATTAGTTTTTCTTTTTACCCTTTCCTCAAAAAGTATAAATAGAGTGGTAGAGGAAAGCAAGCTGTTTAGTTATGCCTAGACAACGAAAGGGGGCCAGGTGTTGTGAATATGCTTATTAACAAGCTGCCTTTTGAAGCTCATTTACCTACATTCCAGTATTGCGGTCCAGGCACTAAGTTATAAAAACGCCTGACTCGTTGACATCCCGTTATAAATCCGCTATACGTTGCCTGTAAACAGCATGACATAAATTACAGCCTAAGCAATGATCTTAGCGAAAGATACAGGGCTCACCGTATTTTAGAGGAGAGAGATTAACAAAGGTTCAAAGCAAAATACGTCTCGTTTGGAGAAAAAGCATCTGCGCTAGCTGTAGGCACGGCCATGAAAACGAAAAAAGGTTTGGGATGGGCTGCTGCTTGGCACGCAACAAGACGCGGAAGTGTCGTAAATCAGGCGATCTATTTCAAAACGGAAAAGAGGACGCGTATGTTTTAACAGACATGTCCTTAAGCAAATCAAAATTTCGGCGAAACATATTATTGGAAGTTCGGCCGGAGGCAGTCTACGAAGTTTAATAAAGCCTGCCTTGACTGCCGCTCGTATTGCCATAAAAGCTATCGGAGGTCGAAAAAATGTTAAAGTTCCTCGCGTAATACCGCTACCTAAAGCAGGCGGGTTTCTTTCGCTCT